>JH154734.1:110460-126718 GCA_000226015.1 Mnemiopsis leidyi | reverse complement strand
TGTGGAGTACTGGTCCACTGGATCTACTAAGTTTTGTGTCGAGTACTGGTCACTGGATCTACAAGATTTTGTGTGGAGTACTGGGCACTGGATCTACAAGATTTTGTGTGGAGTACTGGTCACTGGATCTACAAGATTTTGTGTGGAGTACTGGTCACTGGATCTACAAGATTTTGTGTTGAGTACTAGGCATGGAATCTACAAGAGAACAATATAACCAGAAAGTCTACAAAATACCTGCAAAAACTGTACGAAGTAACAATTTTGATACTCATGACCAAAAACTCTCAGTTGAACTCAGTATTTAAGTTATCGACTAATGAGGAGAATAAACAACAACTTGTTACTTGAAATGATACAAGTAACATTCTATAGATGTAGAAAAATGTTGATGTAAAGATATCAGCTATGATCCGGGGAGTTATAAAACTTAGAGCATCACGTGTGCTATGTAACTGTTCATGTAACGTCCTCAATAAATCATGAATAGAACAAACTGGTCAGTACGATAATTTTCTATATCAATTGGTTTTTTTTTCGATGAATCAAAACAAGCAATGTGCCTTCATCGAATTGGTTAAATTGGACAACAAAATGTTAAGATAAACGCAGACAATAATACGTGCATGCCCAAACAACATGTACATGTAATAGACAGATAGGACCCACCTGGTAAAATTCACGATAACTAATTAGAATTGACAACCGACGACGGAAAATTTAACTTGGCTTCTTCTTCCCAAAGTCATGTCAACCTCAGGTACATGATAATTGATAAACTATTTGGAAATAAACTATTTGGAAATAGACTAAAAGTAAAATGTCGTGCCCTGGATAAGTCAGTATTATGATAGACACGTGATTTCTAGGCAGGTATGTGCAATATTACATAAGGTACAGAAGATAAACAGAAGATAAACAAGCTGTAGAGAGGTTGGTATAGTGTAGTGACATTTCACACGACCTACAAGAACGAAACTGACTAATTGTATACCAGTGCAAGCTGGTGCCAGTTATAGGAGAAGTCTAGCGTCTCAATGTAAACAGAGCTAGAGAAGTAGAACAACAGCAACTGTACACCAGGGTAAATGAGTAAATTTGGGGTTTTAGTAGGGTTTATAATAGCAGGCAACGTCGGTACAACAATGTAACAATAGATGACTGATCAGTGGAGAATGAATCTCGATAGAGGGACAATGAAGAAGAGAAGGAGAAAGTCATAGAAATTGTAAACATTATAGAGAGAAATAACAAAAGGCTCATGATGGTGTCGGCAGGTGACAAAGCAAAATGACAAACAGTTTCCATGACAACGAAAGATCACCTTGCACCATCTGTGTCGAATGTTTTGTAATAGCACAATATAAACTCTAGAGTCGTTACGGTAAAAAACTCACGTGGTTTACAATATTTGAAGTTTAACTTGCAGAAACGTGACGCAAATAAGAAGTCTGACAGAACGCTGACAAAAAACGCGAGTTTTTGTAAACACGGTTAACCAACAAAATTTAAAGATATAAAATTTCAAACGCCAAACGCTCAAAAATTTTACAGCTACAGTGGGCTTGCATGATAAGAAACAAAGTAATCTGAAATGCAGTAGGACTAAACTCCGGGGCGGGGGGTAGATAGGTATTATTCCAAGGAATTTACTGGAATGTTTAGATTAAAGAGTAACGATACAGCGTATCGTCAATACGGGTCTATAATTCCATGTCTATGGACACGTACATGAGAATGACAAGTAATCTGATACAGTTTACAAATTAGCTTTGCGGAACACGACAGGAGTATACTGTATTTGAATTTCCGAGGAAAAGTTCACCTTTTACTTTAGGTATGACAAATTTGTACGTGAGCAAATTAGGAACTGTATATAATACAAGTCACGAGATTTCAGTAATGGTATGGAAACACAAAACACAAAATCAAGAAATCAGCACTATTGGTTAAGAAATCATTACTACTCATTAAGAATTCTTACACAATGAAGTGAGGACTCTATCTATAGTGTGTGTGATACTGCTTGGCGATGGATCCGTCAAAGATCAGTAAATGGTTTGTGAATGATAGGTTTGTGGTAATTTAAACGTATAAATCGAGAATGAAAAGACAAGTCTTGTTAAGAAACCTGGGACAAAACACTTTTGCCTCTTTTGAAAGAAGAATGAGTTAAACTGAACAATGAACATCACGACAAATTAGACACATAAATCAGTAACCAAGACAACAGTCTAAGTTACAATAATTCTGAAAACACAACAGTATTGTGTTTACCTGGTAGATGATCTCTCATAATTCTTGTCTCTCAGACGACTCAGTACACTCAGTAGTATCAGTTCAGTACGAAACTACACTACAAAACTAGCAACTAGCAACTGGAGAACACAGAAGAAACACAGCAGCGCTAACGCGGAGGAACAGCAGGTGTGCTACGTGAAAACTGATACGTATACCGTGTTGCGGGGCGGTTACTAAGGTAAAGACACGGTGAGTTGCGGAGGAAGTTTATGTAACAACCAGCTAACTAAACACGGCTTAATGCTCCTGCGTGTGCCCTGTTTCGTGTGATTAGATAAATTATGAGTAGTAGACTTGGAATGCGTGGATGTAATGCAATGGTCAGGTGGAATGTGGAATTCTGCAGTTAATTTGGTGATTAAGTCTCGGTAATTCTATTACAAGTGTGCCAGCATTAAGGAAGCGAAATGGGCATTCGGAATAAAAAGTTTTCACTGGAAATTCGCCATACCTAACAGGAATAAATAAGGAGATATCTGAGCAAGGTGACATTCTCTTCTAAAGCGGTGTCCTTGGGATCAACTGGGCTGGGTAACTTGCTACTCATGACTAGTTAGGCAATATACTGAAAATAGGGTACCAAGCAGTAACTAAGTAGACATACCACTTCATCTTGGATAGGCATAACATTGTGTTTTACTTGTATGTCAGGCGTGACTCTTAATTCATTTAATCTTAATTTGCAGTGAGTAGCTCTGGAGAAGTTTTATTTAAACAGCAGATCGATTGCAGATATGTCCTACAGGAACAACCATGTCAACAATACACCTTGTCGGTTTTCTTATCATCAAGATAGAGGCAGAGATAGATTGCTGCACAGCACACATTCTAGGTACGTTATGGCGAGGTAATGTGATGTTGATTAGTCGCAATAGTAAGTATTTCGTCCAAAACTGTGACTACAAGATTGTTAAAAAGTGATGTTCACGATCAACAAAATGTTATCAAAGTTGCTAGATAATTAAAAGCCAGCTAAAATCATAAGATTAACTAGAAGAATGGAATCTCATTAGCACAAGTTTCATGAGGTCGAGAGTTGAGGAAGACCAACAAGAGGATCTGAGTTCGAATGTTTGAGATTTTAGAAGATTGGCAAAACATTTTTTCCTGATTTGAGGAAAGAAGTGTTTCTTAAATTAGACAGTGAGGGACAGTTTTATTTGCCATATGAAACAGCTTAACAGCATATGTAGCCGTTCAGCCAATCGAAAGATTTTGCCCAATAATTCTTATTTAAAAAAATCGTTTATGAATCATGAATCATGATTCATCCACAACTTCGCGATTGTTGTCATTGCCTACGATCATTTATTCGGCACAGAGAGACATTAAACGTTTGGTGAATTTATCGTTCGAATTTTCAGCCTATTTTGACTTAGGTTACACCCGCAGCTGGTCCAATTCACTTGTGGACTTCACATCAACACGGTGGTCCGATATCTGATGACCCTTCCTACTTGAAGATATACCCCAACAAAGTAACAAAGTATGTAACGTTGCAGTTTTTGTGCTGTCTATAATTAAGCTTGTCTCAACATCAAGGTAACCACGGTTTGTGCATCGACTTGATGTACGGCATGACATGTAATCACAGTTCAGACTATTACACCGATATGAATCACTTGATGAAGGAAGCTGGGTTCTTCTTACATGAAAGCATGGAGAAGCTTCGTATCACCAGAACAGGTAAACTTGGTCCATTATCGGAGAGAAGTTGTTGAAACGTGATTAAAGCAATATAGTTAATTGTGCACTGTCTTATCTCGGCGACTTTATTGCAATGACCACGGACAGCGACGAAGTTTCCAGAAGTATGAAGTCCGAGCTGATTGACTCACCACAGGCTGAGCTTTTAACAATTTAACGTACACGGACAATGAATTAAAGGAGCTAAGGTCAACGGTCAAATCGACAGATGAAAGCTCTGTAAAGTTGGATTTTAAATCGTACAGTTCAGTTTTGCAAAGTTGCTTTAAATCTCCGGATATCAGTATCAAAAAAGAGATTAAGTTCAAGAAGAACATACAGAATTTTACAAATAATTCATGTGATTGTACCATTTAGCAGTATCATAAAATAATCGACTAACCTGTACTGATGTATCTTGAAACACTTTTAGCAAGCATCGCACAACTGCATAACACTCGACGGGGAATTAAAAATCGGAACCAGTCGGCTATAAACTGATTTATTAAAATTGATACTTCATCGATCTTTGACGGAGAGCGATTGGCAGCTTTCCTTTATCCAACGCGAATTAAATAGGATTTCACAGCGCTAAAATCATTTGCGCGGCGCTGAAGTAATACGCCAGGTGCTTACGCACGCGCGTAAGTTGTCAAACGTTGCCTGACCCGCTGCCGCCCCGTATGCCGTAAATGGGCCACAACGCAAAGCAATGCGTAAGCACCTGGTTAGGTGAACGAAAATAAAAATGAGAAGTAAACTTATTCGTCAACAAGTTGGCATAAAAAATTTAAAAAATATTTCGGTTTAAAGATTTTGAAATCAAACCCATTGAAATGAAATTGTACGGCAGCGCGCACCCTTTTGTCAACGGGCGATGCGCGTCTAGAATTTCTTCGAAATTCGCCAGGCCAGAAATGCGTGACAGCGCGTGATGGCCGCGACAGTAGGTTATCAACCTACAAACCCTTTTGTCATCTTATTCGCTTCGAATGAGGGTCGGACAAAGTCAGACAAGTAGCGTTCGTAATTACCTGGTAAGGCCTAGGTAAAATAAACAAATAACGGGTGATGCACGTCTAGTCTATCGGGATCTTTAACGGGAGATGCGCGTCTAAAAATGCGTAAGAGCGCGTGATGGCCGCTACAGTAGGTTATCAACCTACAATCGGGATCTGCGTCAACGGGCGATGCGCCAGGCCAGAAATTTGCGTGACAGCGCGTGATGGCCGCGACAGTAGGTTATCAACCTACAAGATCTGCGCGGCTCTCTTCAACGGGCGATGCGCGTCTAGAATTTCGTCGAAGGCCAGGCCAGGCCAGGCCAGAAATGCGTGACAGCGCGTGATGGCCGCGACAGTAGGTTATCAACCTACAAGGCTCTCTTTAAGTTTACGTTTCCCTAATCTCTCGCTCCGACCTTTATTGCAAAACAACAAAGACTGAGGTCCCAAATCAATTGCAATGCGCTTTTTATAAGAATCTAGTCTTTAAAATTCGAATGTTGCAAGGCCATAAATGCTCGAGAGCGCGTAATAAACCGCGATTGACGAGATTATATCCGTATACCGTTTAAAATGCAATGTTCAGCTTTGAACTGCGTATGGCGCGTATGCCTCGGGTATCACCGCAACAAGACCGCGACAGTAGGTAATTAACCTACAACAACAAAAATATATTCCATTGTCCATATCGGCAGCACAATTCAAACACGCGACGCCGCGCGCGAAAATTAATGTTTATAGAAATTAAAATCGAGCGCTTCATAGTTCTCATAGTTGACATCGTCGTATTTGCATTATCGATCGTGCACTTTGTTTAAAGTTTCTTATGGCTGAACTATAGTAAAATGAAAAATCAACTTGTATTAAGTGGTCTTACATTCAATATGTCATTTTGCAATTTTCCTGTTTAAGAATAGATTGTTGGCACCAAAATTTTCATCAAATTTTCAAAAATCAATTATGACAAATTTAAATTGGTAGATCACCATTAGATCTTCTCCTCAAAAAATTGTCTAAGTTCTTGATATCCAACCGGATTTGAACCTCAAATCTTCAGTCATTACCAAGTGCAGTTCTTGTGACCACGCTGTGTTAAAATTATAAGCTTTTATTCACAACTGCACCAATTTACAAAATTGAAATTTGTTCCTCTAGTACAAATGCATTATAGGTATCAAATGGTACTTCCATGCGTCATCAACCATAAATTAATCAAAGTCAAGTAATATGTGTACTTTATTGTAAGAAAGTTTTCTTAAACTGCAGGGGGTATGGCGTCCCTCCTTCCCTCAAAATAGTACAAAAACTACCATTTTTCTTAGATATATTCACTTTATGACGTGTACAAGTCTTCTACTGATGGGTTTTCATGTAGTAAGAGCTGACATATATTACCTGCCCAACTGCAAAGTACTAGTGCATAATTAAAAGATTTTCATGTAAGCGGTAAGTTTTAAACTATTTCAACACTACAAATTTAATACATTTATTGAGGAATAAGTCTTTCGAGGAGGACCTGAGATTATGACATTTAACATCGTTATGTAACATCTCAAACTGGTTGTCTATTTCTGTGAAGATTATTCAACTTGATCTGTGTTTCATTATTGAAGCTTTTCTTAGATAAGCGGTATAACACTTTCGAAAGAATAAAAGTTCAAAATAACAACATCTGTCTGTCCCTCCCTCTCGAATAAGTGCTCTGTAGTGTTCTTACAACAAGCTTGGGTCATAACATAATTTTTTGCGAGCTTGACTTTTTGGACAATCAGGAATAATCTCCACTCCTGGTGACTCCAAAAAGGCCTGTTTTCTTTATGCCAAATGCGGTGCAACATTATTCATCTTGATAAGGATATTCTCGAATGCCATCTCTTTCCTTTTAACTTTGCTTAATAGGTTCCCTGTGTCCTTAAGAGAATTCACCAAGTAGTCAGATGTGGTGACACACAGATGTGACACACAAGTTTCAAGCCATTTGTTGCCTTTGGTCTTACAAAAAACATCGGTAGATTGAGTGACCAACCTTAATTGGAGGCATTTACTACTTTAAAGTTCTTAAAAATGGTGCGAATCCCTCTCAAAACCTGGCAGTCTACAAGAACCTTGACTGGTCCGTGAACCAGCACTGGTCCGAGGACCACCAATGGTCTGCAGACCACTTCACCTGGCCTAAATCAATAGTGTCAGCAAATACTTTCATAATAATCTGACTCAATTATACATTGGTATTGCAAGATTTATTTATTTATTTATTTTATTTATTTAAGATGACACTAGGCAAACAGCCATTGTTGTTTTTAATATGAGTCACTCACTGCAAAACGAAATCGGACGAGAATGCAAGGGATTTCCTCTTTCAAATTCAACGTGGTTTTCTGTACTCCTCAATGTCCTGTCCTGTCCCTACTCCCTGGCTGCTTTTCTGATATGACCCTTGTACCTGCCGTTAATCTGATCCATCGGTGTCAAGCATTCTCCAGGCGATTACTCAAATATCAGATCATACATGACCAAATCAAGCTAGTTAAGGATCAGTTTGTTTCAGCCACTTGTCAAGTTGACAAGGTCAACTAGATAATAGATATTCGCCACCTTAGAACTGGTCCGCCAACCACTCAATTACTGGACAAGTATTTTACTAAAAAATTGTATTTTACTAGTGCTCCGCGGACTACTCGACGGTGGTCTGCGGACCAGTCAGGCTTCTTGTAGACTGACCATAGATTCGACTAATTTAAAGTCTGTTTCATCATAAGATCCGAAGTTAGTATTGCCACATTTCATTAAATAAAAGTGACACAAGCTTTTTTTTAATGTCGCCATTTTCAGCCCCTCAAATCACAGACAGACAATGTTTAAAGGATGTATCCTATGCAAAATTGTCTGAAATTTAATGTTGTTTCCTTCATTTTTTGTCAAACCTCAATTTGTTGGCTGCACAGTTGAAGTGTAAATTGTTTCGTTACACCCTTATTATTATGACAATTACAACCATGGATCCGTTTTTTTTCTTACATCCTTGTTAGAAGGAATTCCCAATATTTTCTAGCATGGTTAGGAGGCCAAATATTTTCTCGAGTTTCTTGTTTGTCCGTTCTCCATTTTAGGACTACATTTGGATGATCAGTTCTAATTCTCTATGGATGTAGTTGCACTTGTTTTATTTTGTCAAGTTATGAGTATTTTTGCTAAAAGGTTTGATTAGCAAACAAATGTTGTTATATCGAAAAAGGCACAAGTTATTGTAATTTTCAATATCACATGACTAATGAGTTTGCTAATCGTATGAGCAGCCAACCTTTAAACAGAGCCTGCCCCATCTTACAGCAATAATTGTATAAGCAATCGCCTTTAATCACTAAAAGACAAGCAGGCTTCAGAACAGCTTTCACTCAGTTTATATGTGATAAGCATTTCATAATCTTTGCACCAATATGTACTCATTAATTTCTATACAACCCAATTCAGATTCAGTAAAAATATCTGTAAATTTATGCTTCTTAATGATTGTTGATTTATGGAGGATCACATGATCATACCTATTGTGAGCTTGAGCCTTGAGCTTGAAAGTTGTGTCAGTAGATGGGTTCTGCCTTTTTGAACTTTGAGTTGGTAATTAATGACTGTTTTAATGAACAGATGATAGTTTGGCTTTGCAGTTCAGAAATTTTTTTTGCCTAATCAGGCATAGAGAGGGAGATACATCTTAAATGCTGAAGAGCTTGAAAACTTCAGTTAATATACTTATTCTAGTTCTCTTATATAGTAAAATTTCACACAATTTGACATTTTGTTTTCTGATGATCAGTAAACTGTTTAGCCTGGAGCTTGTTGCTATGTAGGTGCGGCAACACGGCAACATGAGAAGATGCCATATTATCGGCATAAGATTATAGCAAACAATAAGAACTACAAGCCTCTTACTTGCCTAGGTAAGCAAGTTTCAGGGACCTCATTTTTAATCTAGTATTTGTTTCTACCTGATCTTCTCCCTCTCTCTTTAAAGGGGGATTGAAAAATGCTTTTTTTTGTGTTTTTCTCAAGCTATGTTAGTATCTTATCCATGAAAATTTGAACAGCAATAGCTATTTATTCATCCAAATATTTTCAGAGTACGATTGCAGCCCCAAATATACGTGGCACAATGGACACAACATCGACCTAAGTTTCCAGGTAGTTTGTACACTCAAGTCATTGACCACATTGGATGTTCCCCCGCCGTTCAATCCACGGGCAGACTTCTTCCCTGATCAAATTACGATTGTCTGAGCAACTCCTTAATTCAATGATACTAATCTTACATGTTATTTCGCACTTTTGGCATCACAATTTTAGAGGAACATCTTTGACTGTGGAAATGTCCAACTGAAAACGTATTTTTATCTGGTTCTTTGTAATTCTATTTTAAGCCATATTCCGTAGAACAATATGAGTTCATTATCTCACAATGCCGTTTTGCCCTTCTAGATTTTAAACAAAGGTTCACTAATTATCTAGCACTGGAAAAGTATTTTTAAACTGTAGCAATAAAATCGTTTACAGAAATAGGCCATGACTTCCCGTCCCATACAGTCAAATCTGCTTTGATAAAGTAGTGGCACTGTTCATAAAATTGAATTATATTAAGTTAAATTAAATCACGAATTTCAGAAGAAAGATATCGAAAAGCAGTATCAGATATGCACGGTGGCAGAGCGGAGATGGAATCTCCAGCTTGCTTCAACCCTCTACTTCCTGTTGTCTCTGATCTTAACTGTGTATTTTGTCACTAGTAAGTCTAAACTAGTAGCAGATGTTTCGGAACAAGCTTTAAACTTCGCATTAAGAATAGTTTAAATTATGTTATTTAGTCTTTAAAATAATTGTAAAAACGGTATGAAAACAAATTAACAAGTATGTATTAAATTTATAATGATAAACATCTATGTCCCTTTCTTCAGGACACCTGACAAGTGATGATCAGACAGACGAGGATTTCAGTTTACACCTGTTTTACGCAGCGGTAGCCACTGCAGTTGCAAACCTTGGTCTTATAGTAATCTCACACACACTCGCTCATCACTCCCTCACCGTCGCTTCCTTCTTTACACTCCTTGTCGGTTTTATACCTTCCTTCGTTATCCTTCATTTCGGGGTAAGTCTCTTTACATAGTATATAGTAGTTGTATAGTAGTTGTATAGTAGTTGTATAGTAGATGTATAGTAGTTGTATAGTAGCTGTATAGTAGTTGTATAGTAGTTGTAAAGTAGTTGTAAAGTAGTTGTGTAGACCAGGTCTAGAGGAGGAAATTTGATAGATCATCTTTGTGCACTTTTTAAAAACATTTAGACCGGCGTCCTAGCCTAGACTGTCGTAATAAAATATTAAAGTTGGGTGACAGCTTTTTGCTTGCTAACAATAGATCTACTATGTACTAAATTTGTAACTATCTTCACCCCAGAGAGAAATATTAAGTCCACTACATCTTGTATTTGTGTGGAGCTGCCCACTGTTGATATCCTACACCTTATTGTACCTCGTGAGTATAAACTACCACTGTACATAATGAAAAACACCTGAATTTTCTAATGATTTGAATATATATGTATATATACACCCGCATGCAATCTTAAATCGTGTACACATTGAATTGTTAAATGATGACCAGGATTATTTTTCTTCATGTAAGATGTAGATAAGTTTGGCGGTGTAACAAGCTATCCTAGTATCTGTGGTGTAAATGACGATTTTTTTCAGCCGCTGCTGTGTTTGATGGTAATGGGCGTCCTTTACGCTGTGGGCGTGGCTCTTCACGCTAGTAAGTAATAAATATCACTGGTATGTGATATGTGAATATTTGATGCATATAGATATGCAACATTTGTAAATATTGAATATATAAGGTAGGGCCTATTGTGTCGTGTAGACGAGATAAGATGAACTGCATACGTATGAGATTTGGCTCAAATTCAAGATTTGCTGTTTGACAGATTTTTGTTGAATCAGTATGTTGAGGCTATAACTTATAGTTATTTTGAGCATAAGATACAGCAATCAACACTGAGAAAATGTATACAACGTACCAAGTATTGAAATTAGTACATACAACGAATTCCTGAATACTGAATCATTGACTTTATTTAACCAAACGTACTTAGAGTAAATAATGAATACTAACAGTAAATAGTCAATACATACTACCAGTGTAATGATATAGTTGCTATCAGTACCAGGGCCGATATTATCACAACTAACACTAGTTTCAGAGTTTAGTTCGGACATTGTAAGAACAGACACAGACACTACTCATTACAACTAATACTGGTTTCAGAGTTTAGTTCGGACATTGTAAGAACAGACACAGACACTACTCATTACAACTAATACTTGTTTCAGAGTTCAGTTCGGACACTGTAATAACTAATAACCTTCACAGACACTACTTATCACAATTAACACTTGTTTCAGAGTTAAGAACCGACACAGACACTACTCAATGTGTTCTCTATTTTCTAACTTTACTTGGGGTCAACTTTGTTGGGGTCGCTATTCGCTTCTACGATGAGCTTACTTCGTAAGTTTTTTTGTAAATATCGTTAGTTATTTACTATTTAACCAGATTATTTTGTCAAGTTCAATAAAATGACAAAACGACAGCCAAATGGTCAAAATATGAATCATATATTCACTATACAGTCAGTATTGACACAAATTATACGCTTGCAGATATGTGAATTGTACCTTAACAATCTGTGTGAAATTGTGATAACTCCCAACTAATAAGTTAAGTATCCCGCTGGGAATTTACGTGACGTAAGCAGAGGTCAATAATACCTGTAAAAACCACCACCCATTAGACACCAACTTAATATGTCTTTTTATGAACCTTAATCCTGTTCTTTTCTCTGAACTCCTCTACTTTGTCGATTCTCTTTGGAAAGTAAAATACGTCTTTTATAATTGAAAATGATTGTCTATGAAAATGATAATTTGGGCATTTTTGGTGGGACTCAGCTCCGATCCTTAACTTCATAACTTCATAACATCCTTGATTTGCTCACTCAATTGTAAAGTGGTGGTGTTGGTTACCTGGTTAAATTGTTTCACACAATGGATTGGAACTCGTAATGCTATTTTCGGGAGAGTTTACAGGTTTTTGGGTCTGGGGAAAGGGTAAATTTTTGTTTAAAATTTGTAATATAACCATTAGTTTAGAAATAAGAATTGAATCTCTCTCTCTCTTTTAATCGTATCAGTGTTATTGATGAGTTCTTCGCCAACAATTCGTTTTTAAATTGGTCTATGCGTATTCATATTGCGTATCATATTTCATCAAAAATCTGTAAGAGGAGGTTTTTTCCAAGTTCAAAAATTGTTGTTTAAATTTTGTAATATAACCATTAGTTTAAAAATAGGAATCGCTCTTTCTTAATCGTATCAGTGTAATTGATGAATCTTTCGTCAGCAATTCGTTTTTAAATTGATCCATGCGCATCATATTTCATCAAAAATCTGTAAGAGGAGGTTTGTTTCCAAGTTCAAAATGGCACCCTGCCTCGTGTTAGTTCATTAATCATAAAAACGTCATAGGATACGCACATTTATCGAAACATAAATTATAGACAATGTTATAGCTTTATAGCGTAGTGCAACATACAAATAATTAATCAGCCACAACTCCAATCTCCTATTATTATGTTGTTATAAAAAGTTGTCCCAATAACAATATTAAAACACGTTCTATCAATATTATTGCACGTAGGGTCACTTATAAAGTCATTATTATCATGGAACGTCTAGATCTAATCATATGCACCATAATTCGTGATGCCCGATGAATATATTTGCTCGCATGCACGTGCTAATAACTAACACGTGCTATGACGCATTAAGCCACGTGTCCATGCCTGCAGTGACTTCCAGCCCCGTATTCCATCACTAGAAAGTATTCTCAGTGTCGTTGGTAAGAAAGTTGAGGACGAAGGTGCGAATCTGGAATGGTTGCAGAGTGATGGTAGTCGTGTCAGTGTCGTCGTATTGAGTGTGAGATTTGTAGTCCACTACTTTCTCTATGTCCCTGTCTGCGGCTAGACCCAGCTCCTGACAGAGAATAAATCGTCAGTTTTTCTGGATCAACAAGAATAACGACGCCAAAGTACAGAGCGACGTGACGCCACGCCAGGTTATTTCACGCTTTATCGTGATAAACTATGAAGTTAATTGGTACTTGACGGTATTGTGCTGCGTGACGTCACGTGAAGTTACAAACAAACACAACACTCAAACAGTCAAGTGACATCACAACACCAAACTCTTACCTGATACCCCTGCCATTTTCCTGGAGTACCAAACATGTCATCCAGCCTTACAGAGATAGGTTTACCTCCCTCCGAAGACGGGAGAGTGTTCTCCAGTCTCACTAACAGGGATGTCGTATTCTCGGCTGATGGGATCTTCTGGAGTGTAACAACGTTCAGATACTCGCTAGCTGGGGTGCTGCCTTTGAAGAAGTTCCAGCTTGGTACCTGGCGGAGCGGGTAGTGAGGTGTGAAACTTGTAGGGTAGGGGCATGTTAGGTAGGGTGATTGGAGAGAGATTTAGTTGGGAACAAACATCAAATATAGATCTGCCATTTTGTCAAATTGAATGACAATATCTGATACATGAATAGAAGCAATTAAAAAAACATTAGACTGTCTTTTTCCTTACCCCCAACTCTCCCTCATTGCCGATCACTACAGTCGGTTTATAGAACATATCCAGTCCAATGTCCCTGTGCATGTGGTATGACAGTGTGTCAGAGTAAAACAGCCAGTGTTTCCCCCGAGCTATCAGTCCTTGTCCGTTAGCAGTTTCGTTAAGAGGCTCTGATACGCCTCTGTAGTCGTCCTTCAGGATCCGTCTGTGTACCATGAACTCTACCTGTACATGAGGGAGATCTATTCTTAGACAGCTTCTTGTGGTTATCAAATTCATCTGGACCAGGAATCCGTGAAACAATTTTCTTGCATTGTTATATTACTTGGCTGTGGATCAAATTTAAATCAAAGCAGCTGCCGGATTGCCAGCCAGCAATAAAAGCTCTGGAGTTTAATGGCATCTAAATATGCAGACCTTGGTAGATGGTTTAATGATAACCGACATGTCAGATGTAAGTGGAACTATAGGCTGAAGTGTGTCAAGTATTTGTCAAGCATCATGTTTGCTGGCTGTGTAGTACACGGGTGTAAGAAGAATGCCAAGAACTATGATTTTCCAAGTTAATTATATCTCCAACAATGAATTAGATTCCATCTAAGTATTCAAACTGTAAACTTGAAGTCGAACTAAAATTAATTTCATCCAAACTTGATGTCTGAATTTTGAACTAAGAGTAACTAAGAGTACGAACTAAGATTAAGTTTAACTAAAAGCAAGCTCCCTACCTGTCCCTCCCCAAGACTAGCCGCACCCTGACTCCTGTCCGTCAGTACAGTCAGCTGCATCCCCTTCTTGCTATCCACTAACGTAGCTCGTGTGTTTACAGGGTAATAGTTCCCCGCTATCGGCTCCGTCACATTCCAGTCCCAGGTAGGTTGTTTGTTCAGAACTCTCTCCACTAGCTCTCTTCCTGGAAGTTGTGAGTTTATCAAAATCCCCGAAGTGTTGCGTTACAGCAGCGTGCAAAGCTAGACTTAATCATGACGGGTATGAATGGGCTAAAGTGACTATCTAAAATTGAAAGGTTGTACACCGGTAAAATTGGGTACGGGACAATGTGGTGTGTTTTGAGCAATTTCGCCATATTTTCCCAGACCATATTTCTTGCGGTCGTTATAAATAAACCCGCCGTAATAATCTCGATTAAGGTAGTTAGGTGTTTAAGGAATTTTCAAGTTACGGCTTTGAAATTACAGTTTCGTCATCCATGGTACGGTAGTGGTAGTGGTTGGTCGTTTAGGAAGATTTAACGTAGATTCTGTGAAATATTCTTTACAGAATATGACGTAGTTATCAAGTGTAAAGTTGCAGTACTATCATTAGTTCTTAGTAAAAAACAACATCTTCACCATTGCTGTCAGTGTAGAAAGTCTTGTTAGTAGATAAGCTCGTATCGTATCTTGATATGATCTCCCTGCCGTGATCCAGAGGTATTGGTCCTACCGTCCATTCTACTTCTATGTAGAACTTGTCGTTGTAAACCCGCGTAACCTGGATTGTTCAGTTGATCATGATGTGATTTGTGGGGTTTTTGCATTCCATCTAGCAGCAAAACAAAATGTTTCTGTTCAAGCCTTTGAGCATTTCATGATTAATTCTCTGGTATTCAAATACTTCAAATTGAGATAAAGACAAAACAAAGTAAACCTCAATACCTGAGATATCCAGCCATCTGGGAATGTTTGCCAGATCTCAGTAAATTCTTCCCCAGGAATGTAATCTGTTAAGATGGGATCTCCCAAGTCATCTGGAGAGTCGTTCAGTGGACGGAATATGTACGCTCCTGAACGAAACAGAAGTTTGCAAAAATATATTTGCAAAAATATGTTGGGGTGGGGAGCAATGTATGTCTCACCTCCTTTAAAATGTAGAGATGATTCTCATTAAACTCACGAACCTCATATTTCTCGACAATGTTCCAAGAAACATCCTGCACTATTACCAGTAAGGTTGCATTATTACCTGAAGGTTGCTTGTCGACTTTATCCCCCGTACTCGAACTATACTCCATAAACCTCTGTGTAACCTTGTCACTTCTTCCACTCATCCCAGCCAATTTGTTAGTTATCATCTTCATAGCGCCCGTCCTGGGATCGAAGTGCACCTTGTAGATCTTACTCTCGACCACCAGATCTTCTCCGTAGTACACTGGCACACTCCTCAGTACCGGGTTACTTCCACTCTCTGAGTCCAGGGATACTTCCAGTCTGAACGAAGCGAAACCTAGTGGAGGAAGTTCGGCTCTAAACACTCCTTCTAGCGGGAGTGCGTTGGGGTTGAGAGCTTGGGTAGCAGCTGATACTCGGATGTATTCCACCTGGAGGTACTGCTGAGTAACGAGGTTGTAGCCGTGGTAGTGAGGATGGGAGAGAGGGATCCTGATGTACTCTACCCGGGGTGTCACTCTGGGGGTGAAGTTATCAAGACTATGTGTATGTAGTAGTGGCTTCAGGCTTAGTAGTAGGTGTTGTAGTAGTAGTAGTAGTAGTAGTAGTAGTAGTAGTAGTAGTAGTAGTAGTAGTAGTAGTAGTAGTAGTAGTAGTAGTAGTAGTAGTAGTAGTAGTAGTAGTAGTAGTAGTAGTAG
>JH154734.1:89740-110446 GCA_000226015.1 Mnemiopsis leidyi | reverse complement strand
GTAGTAGTAGTAGTAGTAGTAGTAGGTGTCGTAGTAGTAGTAGTAGTAGTGTAGTAGTAGTAGTAGTAGTAGTAGTAGTAGTAGTAGTAGTAGTAGTAGTAGTAGTAGTAGTAGTAGTAGTAGTAGTAGTAGTAGTAGTAGTAGTAGTAGTAGTAGTAGTAGTAGTAGTAGTAGTAGTAGTAGTAGTAGTAGTAGTAGTAGTAGTAGTAGTACAGTACTTGTAGTAGTAAAACTTTAAATTGATCGAACATCGTTAAGACAAATAATTAAAGTTAGCAATAAAAACAGTAAATCAGGATGACAAGGCAAACCAGGCCGAAATAACGCTGATGACAAAACAGGCCGAGATGACGCTGATGACAAACCTGGCGTTATAGACGATGATACTGAGACTACGGTTACCGTCCTGAGTAACCTCGCAGTAACTCTCGTTTAGTAACCGACACTGTTCCAACTTCCCAGTGTACATAGCCTTGGTTTTCAGTCCTGATGTTATCACTTTCTCGCACTCTGTTTGTCCTGCTGCCAGTCTTCTTGCGTAGTCGTTAGCTACGTGCTACGAGAATGTAGATGTTGGGTTGGTGCTGGGGTTAAATTTTAGATTATTTAGGTATTATTTGCATCTACTATTTGGATATAGCGTGATACTTATGTTTTTAACGAAATTTAATGACTCCTAGATTTAATAGCGATAACTGGCAACAGAGAAGCAATCACTGTGAAAACATTTTCTCAGAAAATTTGTTAATGGCTACTCGATATTTAAGTTTCCAACTAATCTTGAGATTGTGCCGCATGCTCCAATTTGTCTAAAATTTAGCTAACTCAGTAAATCACGTTTCATTAGGGAGATAGTTTGACAGATTAATCGAAGTTTAGTGCCTGTTTCGCTATATTTGTCAGGCAATGGCAAGTTGTGCAGTGCGCTGCTACAATACTTTGACGTTTCAACGTCATCAAGTGCATTTTAAATCGCTCTCTGAGATACAGGTATACTGGGTAAAAGCTCGCAAGTAAACTTTAACGGTACTAGAAATATAATAAACCCCGTAATTATAGAGATGCTTGCAAATGTTAATTGAGTTTGATGCTTTCAAGCTCTAAAGTACAACCAACTAAATTACACGTTTTAGTGTTTGAATTTCTGATTAATTCTGATTAGACTCGAGAGGGTAACTGTAAGATTGTAGCAGTTTTTAATCAAAGCGCTGTTATAGTTCTCCGCATATGATCCTAATAAGAAATAATCAGGATTTCAAACACCAAGATTTTAACACGAGACTAGATAATACTTCACGGCTCCATCAAGGTAAATAAAAAACAACCACGTGGTGTGACGTCATGTCACGTGGTGTGACATCATGTCACGTGGTGTGATGTCATGTCACGTGGTATGACGTCGTTACGTGGAGTGACGTCATGTCACGTGGTGTGACTAACCTGTTTGCTAGTTCCGCTCACTGCATCATGGTGCTGTGACACTCCCATAGCCAGCCTCAACAGCTCCGAACTGGCTCCCAGCTTCTCTTCAGCCTCTGCAGCCGCCTCAACGTGTTTACACACTTGTAGCACGTTGTTGCAGTCGCGCACGTACCCTTTCAGCGCGGGGCGCGACGTGAAGTACCCTGTCCAGTAGGAGTGTGGCCCGTCTGCATATGGGAATAAGTCGTCCGTCTTGTTTTGTAGTGCTCCTGTGAAAGTAGAGAGTGCATGAGCCGTATCAGACTAAAAGAATCTGAAAAAAGTACCTGTTCTGCTCAGGTAGATTCTTTTGCGCCTACAGGACACAAGAATGATATGATATAAATTTTGAAGTGCTGGAAAATGTCTCTAACCAATAGACTTGAGTACTGCGTCCATATATTGAGATGGTGTAGAATAGATCATCTTAAATCCATTAGCTGTCGTGTTAGCGTTAATGTACTCCATCAGAATGTCCAGATTTTTGAAGTATTTTTGAGCGTTCTGGTAGCAGAAATCACCGCCCATAGTTAACATTATGTTTCCACTGCGATAGTGTGACGCCTATAAGAGGGTGTGGTTAGTGGGTGGTCGGCTTAGAGTTAGCTCCTATGGAATCCTCTGATTGCATTTGGACTTTAATCGAAAATTCAGTTTTCATGAGATCACGATCGCCTATATAAATAAAAATTGATCAGTAATTACAAAAGCGGCGTTTGGGATGCACCAGCAGACTTTCTGAATTGATTTTATACTAGCCATGACATCGCACATGACATGACGTCACACCACGCGTCATGACGTCACACCACGTGATATGACGTCACACCACGCGTCATGACGTCACACCACGTGATATGACGTCACACCACGTGACTGACCTGCTGCCTCATGTAAGCGAGAAGAAGCTCGGACCGATCTACGACATTGAATTCCGGGGATGCTCTGTTTGTGACGATAGGGGGGTCTCTACAGTTGGTATCGAAACAAAAACCATCCGGTCCCTCGTAACGGTAGTACACTACACTGGTGAAGATAGAGCTCGCTTCTTCACCGCTTATCCATTGAAATTCCAGACTGAAGACGAGAAATTATTGGTGCTGGATTAACCTCCTAGTATCACGTGGTGTGACGTCATGTCACGTTGTGTGACGTCATATCACGTTACCTAGATCCGTCTGTATTTTGCCATAGTTTGCTGATGCATCCCAATACACCACGTTGTTCATCAGACGTGTAAAACCTGGTTCTCAAGATAATCCACCATGTCCTGAACCCTCTGGTAGACGTTAAACTCAGGACTATTCTTGTTGGTTACCATGGGAGCGTCTTCGCAGTTGGTGTCGAAACAGAAGCCAGAGGGAGCCCAATACATGTCCCACATCACGTGTGTAAAGACTGAGGTGTCACTCTCCACACTCAGCCATCGGTACTCCAGGCTGAGGGAGTGTGACGTCATGTCACGTGGTGAGACGTCATGTCACTTATGTGACGTCATATGCCGCGAGACGTCAATTTTTGCTTCTATTTTTGTTGCGCCGCTATATTAGCAATGCTGCTTTATTAGACAGAACTAAGTTGGATATCATTTTATAAAGCACCTAGTTCATGGAATGAAGCTCAGGCACACTACAGTTGACACGCCTCTTAAGACTTGAATATTCTAAACTGTTGTTCATTATAAACAGTTTGACCTCAGCTAAAACTTGACATCTGTCACCCTAGCTGCTCCCATCAACCTTGGTATAACTACGTGTTGTTACTGAGTCACTGTCAAATTCGCCTACGTCTAGAATCTAGATTCTCCACCTAAAAATTCGACTTTTGGCTCTTTCAAAGTCTTTAAACCTTAACCTTTGACTGAACCAGTGTCTTGTCAGGTAGTTAAGCCTTCAACGAGTAGACCGCTGAACCAGGTGTCAACCAGTGCATCCCAGGCCAGGTAGTAGAAGTTCTACTTCACTCTAGACTAGGGACCCTACTTAACCACATACACCTCATTAACCTGTTCCTCCAGATACGACACAAAGTCCTCCACCCGCTCAGGAATGTTGTACTCTGGAGATTGGGGGTTTCTAACCATCGGGGGGTCAACCCCCCTCCGGTCGAAGTTAAATCCGGGGGGAGCATTATAGTGGCGGTACATGACGCTAGTAAACATGTCTTCTCCCTCCGCTATCCAGTTAAATTCTAGACTGAAAATTACGGGTTTTTCTTAACTTTACACCGTTAGCGTTGCACAGTAGCACACACTACTCATAAATGCTATTTCCAAGTAACGGTCATTTGTTTCCTAACTTAAAAACAAAAAACTTGAACTTATGAATCAACACAGCATAACCATAACATTACGACATATTCTGTGGTTTCTAGTTACGCAAGTATTGTGTTTCCCACTTACTCCTTATTCTTCTTTCTCTTATCATAGTCTTGGTAGTGCATTCTAGCGAAGAAGAGTCCTTTCATGCCCATCTGGGCGCTTAGAGCTGCGTGCGCTGAGCTGTGTCCAAACGGATCGATCTGAAGTGGTGTGGCTTTTTTCAGCAACATTGGAATAATTACAGGTTATGTTGGTTACTGGTTGTGAAAAGTAAGCTTTTAGGAAACAACGAAAAGGTAGGAAATTGCTAAGGTGGAATTCTAATAACTGATAAGTGTCCAGTGCCCATAGTGTCTACAGTGTCCACCTGCCAGGCTATTGTAGGAGGGTTATAGTTAGGTCCCCCGAACTGCTCCTTCAGCCACACCAGACCTTCGCTCATCTGGTCTATTGTCGCTGTGTAGTGCACACTCGCTTCATCGTTCATGCAATACCTGCAATATCATTCCAAGTTTGAAATTAGATCTCACAAGATAGCCTAACTTTCGTCTAGACCCTTAGATAGTTCATAGTATCAAGAAAAATTTGATTAAATTGCTCTTTAATTCGAAAGTAGCTTCTGCTGCTCTAATGCTCCTTCAAGTTCACAAAAACCCACACAAATTAAAACCACACTAAAAGTTTCTCTCACCCTCCGTTGATAAACTCGAGTTGTCCCCCGGTCACCAAGTTCTTAACCTGCTGTCTGGTCTCCTTGTCCTGCTCCTCCCACCACCTCTTAAAGAAGGCCACCTCGACGTAGATAAACTTCTTCTTCGGATCTTTCACTAATTGTTCTATCACTGTGTCTATAATGTATTGTACCTGAAATGTACATTGTACACTGGTTGTTCTATCACTGTGTCTATAATGTATTGTACCTGAAATGTACATTGTACACTAGTTGTTCTATCACTGTGTCTATAATGTATTGTACCTGAAATGTATATTATGCATTGTGCAAATTGTACAGTGTGCATTGTAAATGTTACATTGTACATTGTACATTGGAAAAAATTGCAAACACAATATCAATGTACCTCCACACATTTCATTACGTGAGATAGAATCAACCTTCAAAACAGGTTAAACTGGTTTTGCTGTTTTGGTGTCGTGTCACTGGCCGTCAGTAAATTAACTTCTCACGTCAGTTTCGGTAACAGGATTTTAAGTGTGACAGGCAGGGATCAGATGTAACCTCCAGAAACTACTCAGCACACTATCGCTCTAAAGTGTACACACCCAGACTTTAATTCGTGCGATAAAGCTGTACTCTAGGTCGACCCCACTTACCCCTCCTTTGTAGATGTCATCCTGAGACCCGTAGTAATACTGGTCCACCGTCTTGAGCCAGCCTACGTCGTCGTGCGTGTGAGGAACCACGTGTACCGTTATTGTGCCTTTGTGTCCGGGTACTTTCTCTCTGGTGGGGCTGAGGGGATAAGTTGCTGGATGTGAGTGTCAAAACCTCGTAGTTCGAACTATGGGGCTGGGAAGACAGTCAAATCGTTCCAGTTTGCTACGTCATCAGTGATTTTAAGATAATTTCAACACTGCACCACCTAAAGTATACTCAAGCTGTTCAGGATAATGGGATTCTTTAATGCACAGCTTCAGCCCAGGCGACATAACAGAAATTTTAATACAGCCGACATAACGTAAGTTTTGATACACAGAAGTAGGTAGCCTTTAACAACCGATCTACGATCTACAAACTTACTTTAGAAAACTTAACTAGAATAACTGGATAACTTACACGTCTATATCGGCATGGTTGATATCGATGTCAGGTTCATCAGCAGCAACCACCGTTAAAACTACTACTAAACACAAGACAGCAAGTTTCATCTCTCTCAGCAGCTCACACACAAGCAAATGTCAAACAGCTCAAAAAGGTGTGACACGTAACATTGGGGCCGGCTTATCTGCCTTATCTGTATAATAGGATTGAGGGCTTCGCGTTGTGTTTTACTCAGAGCAAGTACATTCCATGTAACTTGATAACCGGGTACCGGGTATTTCTGATTATTGCAGAGCTGAACCTGAAGTTCGTCTGGCGTGCCAGGCAAATTCTTTGAACGTGACTATGAGATTCTGTTCATGGTTAAAACTCTGACTTCTTGATTTTTACAAGTCCATTAAACGAAGTGTCAGCTGGTCCATAAAAAAGGTAAGCTCATAACTAGTTTCAGTTTAATAAATGGCATAATCTGAAAATGATATGAGTTTCCTGAGATATATAATTTCACTTGTGTATATATCCAACATGCTCACTTAAATTTCTTAACTTTGACAGCTACTGTTTGTCATTTTATTAATACCCAAATTTAATTTTATCATTATGTGCCTCTGTAAGCTTAACAAAACAGCAGTCCACCAGCAATGACCAGTCCTCTTTTCTTGACAGTTAATTACTGTATTGTTATGATAGAGTTGGTATAGTTAAAGAGTTTTCAGAGAATGGGCTATAAAGAGATCAGAGAAGCTGCACTGAGGACAGATAATATGTCTCGTGCTATTTCTGTAGATTCAATGTGCTGTACTGTTAAATCCTCCAACTTTTCCACAAAGACAAGGAAGTCTTTTTGTTCTGCGTCTTTTTGTTCTGAATATTATATCTAGCTATTCAGGTCATTATACTTTTACAATATGAACTGTCCAGAACATTCTTCTTCATGCTTTTGTTATCCAAATGTAAAATTGAGTAGCTACGCTCGGGACCGTATCATGACCTTTAAAACTTTGAGCCCACAGAGAATGCTTCAGTCCCCAAATTGCCGTGGTCTTGAAAGGCCTTGCACGGCTCTCGAGGCCTGTTAATTAGTGGGTCACAAAGCTTCTCGTTCTCTCCCAAATGTTGTTTGTACTGGGGACTATGCTATATAACCCGGGCCGAATTAAAGATATTATAAAGCTGAGTCTAGGCCGTGTTATTTACGACTAAGGAGACATTACTACTATATTGATATGATGACTGTGCCCAACATGAGCTCTTCTATCAACCCTGAACAAACAGCGTCTGTCTTTGTGCGAGAAGATAATCTAGAAATCATCTTTGCAGCACACACAAAACAAAACCACCCACCAAATTTCTGGGTTATTTCCAACCTAGCTAGTAGCTGGCCGTACAGTACAGGTTGTATTTGTACACTTATAATGGGGCAACTACAATCACTGTACTGCAAGCTGGGTATTCCATAAATTATGCAGAATATGCTTCCTTAGAGGACTAATCAGGGTCCGGATGAGGAGTGTGGTCACTAGACCACTCATTAATCATAACCTAGTTGTAGAGAAGGGTATTCGTTGGAAAGTGTCGCTGATTTGCTTTGTCATGTGACAGCGATTAGCCAATAATCATTCAGAAACGCTGACACGTGTTAACAAAACGTCTTTAACACCTCCTTATGAATACTGTTGTCTAAAAAGGTGTAGATATAGAAGATAGAAAACTGTAGTATAATTATGTAGAACGACTATCTCAGATTCTCTGATCTGTTGACTCCAATGTTGTTTCAGACGACGAGTGTTCTACAAGATAGGTAGAAGTCTGATCAGTAGACAGGACGCTTATGGAGAGACTCTCCTGAAAGAAGTGTGAGTAAAGTTAACTGTTTTGTTGTTCTGAAGATTTAACCTCTTCGATCTTCATAACCACTTTACTATATTCTGACGATATGACCGCTTTATCTGAAGATTAAACCGCTTTTTATGACTACTGTATGTGAAGATTTAACCACTTTCGAATCAATACCTAAAATGTTGTTTTTACATAGCTTGCTGTCACCAAATTAAACTCTCTCAATTTCTTACGGGTAACCGCTTTATCTGAAGATTTAGCAAATAAATAAATAGACAATCTTATCTTCCCATGGCCATGCTACCCAAACCCTCTAAACCGATATATATCGTGTACAAGCTGTATAGTTATATAAAAAACCAAGTCTTAGTTCCTTGTTCTTTACACCTTACCACAGTCACACACAACTCTTAGTCAGGTAAATTATAGTAGCCACCAGCCGTGTTATAGTAAATTATCCGCTGTCTAGTATCCACCTTACATCACACACCACCTCACATACCGCTCTCCTAAAACCTGTCAGAATCTATTACAACCAGGTTGTCCATCAACAGTCTTCCCACCAATAAGGACTGTCAATTTATCTGTCAGATAATATCCAGTAGTTTTTATAGAGCTGGTGAAGGGGGATGTTCTCTGAAGTAGTTTCTGGTCCTCTCAACAAGTAGGCTTGACTGGGTGGACCTGTGTGGCCAGTGTCAGGTGGTACTCCTTCTCTCACATCAACACTATTTAGTGTTGTTATTATTAACGATACTTGCATCGTTGTTTATTATTAACCTTACTTGCACGTTGCTGATAAAACCTGCTGTTGTGTCCCTGCAGGTTCGGTAAAAAACTTAAGTTATGACGTCAATCAGACCATCATCTCGCTAAATGGTCAGATCGGCATGGTACTGTGGATGTGGCTTAGAGAAAAGTCTAGCCGTCTGCCATATTATAATCTCAGGCAAAATAGATTCCTATCTGATTTTATATTCGAGCTATTATGTCAGCTTTAGTGGCAGCTCTAAACTGGCATATCGCCCTTTTGGCATTCACCGTGTACGTTCAAAATAAGTTTACATAACACATGCTCTACATAACTCAGACTGTCCCTTTATATCTGCACGGTACCTTCTATAGGTCTACATAACTCTATACTGTACGTTTTACTACTTGTAAAGAACACTGACCTGCTGAAGGCATGTTAAATTTAACAGCGATATGGCCGCGGTAACCTCCCGAACAATGGCTGTGTTGGTGAGCTGTAATTACCTCTCACCACTTGTTTGTCGGGCATGGCAACTGTGGCTATTAGTCCAGGTTTGTCATATCTCCCAATGTTAACTGTAGCTTGTTTACAACGTGTATTCAACACCAGTGTTCAGTACCTGCTGAGTGCAAACATTAGATACAGATCTGTAGATATTGGATACATATCTGCTACAGATAAAGAGATATGTATCTATAGCAGCGGACGGTAATTTCTATCAGATAATAGTATGTGGTGCTCTCCACACCAATAAGGGTCACGTGATGCACTAAGAAGATCTATATCTAGATCTTCATATGTATACAGTCCAGCTGTATCTTCTAATCTCGCACCCTGGTGGTGTTGTTGTTGTAATGGTGTTATGGCCTAATGGTCCAATCCAATACGTCCTAATGATTTTGTCTCAAGTAAAATCGATAAAGAGATTAGATAGCATCAGACACTGCTGATGCCGCTGCATAACGATTTTACCAGCAACTTTGCATCTTTTGGAACTGCTATACGAACAAGTTTTCGAGGACCAGAAAAATAAATCCCACTTAACCACATTGATCAAATTGTGAAACAAGAATCGAAAATAAACTCTATATCAAACACCACATTGATCAAATTGTGAAACACGAAACGAAAATTAACTCTACATATCAAACACTGTCTCTAAAGAACTGTCCACTGACAACAACAGAGACCAGAATCAGTAGCTTGAACAGCAACCTTGTTGTAATACAACAATATATCTACATCTTACCGCCACTTAACGAAGCGGTTTCATAAGACTGGGAGTTAGTCGGGAGCTGGAGTTTTACTTTAGTGAGTGGCTGACACCTACAGGGTTATATCTGGTAACCAGGGGTATTTCCGAATAGCAAGGAGAACAATCAACCCGCTAGTACTATAAATAGTACTATAAATAGCAGCGTTCATTTAGCGTGCATTAACTCCACCTCCTTATTGTCAGTATGATTGGTTGTATTTAAGTCTGTTGTTTCGTCTTAAGAGCAAATTCCTGGACCCTGGTCGTGCGTGTTAATTTTTGTTAGTACTGGTTTTTCTGGCTCTGCCATTATCATATGTTTATACTCTTCTGTTAATATTGAGAGTATTTATATTATAGCTGTTTCTAAAAATTAACTTATCCACTGACTTTGTTGAGGACTAAAATTTCAACATTTCAGGTTAATCAAATCTATAATGCCTGAGGGGGTGTGTCAGCAGATTCTAGATAGTGGAATGTTACACGATGTCGTTCTGTGTAAAGATCCCGAGTATATGATGAGGACACTCCCTATCAAACTGATGGAACCTGTTTCTATCTTGTTTGCTGATCTTGTTGGCTTTACTGCCATGAGCAGCACGGTTAGTAGCAGAATATTTCCTTGTGTTTGAGTCAGGTATGTAGCAGAATATATTCTTGTGTTTGAGTAAGGTAGGTGGCGGAATATTCCTTAAAACGAAAAACTTCAAAGTAACCCCACTTCAGTTGTTAGCTCCTGAGCTGGTATCTTTGTTGACTGATCTTTATGGGCGGTTTGACTGTGTTGCAGAAGCTTACAACTGTGAGAATATCAGCATTCTTGGAGATTGTTACTTCGCTGTGTCAGGTTTATATTTAAATTCCAATCTACAAAGTTAAAAATTACTGATAGCACTCAATTTTGTCTGGCTTATACTAAAATCATGTCCCACTATGTAATCGATCTTGTTAGTTACGACTTATAAAGACGTGGTAATTAACAACTATCGCAATACGATTGATAGAAAGGCCAAGTATTTGAGCGTTTGCATTAATGCATCACCCTTAAAACTATCTTCTAAAAAATATAACGATTCACGGTCCTTAAAATGCTATGACCTGTCATGTATCTTGTAGCACTGTCACCATACTTTATACTCATGTATCGTAACAACAGCATATCATACACCTAACTGCTAACACCACTATACTATTTATTCGAATGTAGGCTAAGAATTGCGCAACCAGCCAAGCCAGGCATAATATTTGATAATAACAACATTCACTTGTTAGAGGCATACGGCGTAATTTAACCGTTAATTGCCATTAAGTGTCAAAGTCATGACCTGATTTCCTTCAATAATTGTTGGATTGTGACAAGCTTAACACAAAGATGTTCGACAAATTGCCTGCTGTAATTAATTGTTAAATGTTAATTTAGCTCACTTATCACACACTTTTACAGCTTATAGTTGACTACAAATTACGACACCTGCAAATATCCCAAATCTACGTGTTATCCCGAATCTAGATACATACTCAAATTCTCAGTACCTCAAAAAATGTGACCTATTTGATACAGTATCACGTGACTTGGCAGCTACCTTACGAGACATATTTACGCGGATCAAAAATCTGGGGATCGAATTAATGGTTGGACAATGAAATGGGGATTTTTTTTTAAAATCCCCAAATTTCGTACCCCGAATTAAATTGGTGCATTTTCACCTTAGAATTTCCGGAGCAAGATCCATTTGTTTAACCCAATATCTAGCTGATCAAGTCATTTGATGGAAAATCTTATGCATTTTTTATACCTATAAAAATTATTTTTGTGAAAAAACTATCTATGACTCATCACTTAACATATTGTATTTTTTAACGTTGTTTTAGAAGTTCCATCTGAGCTCTGACCCACGTTTTTTATGTTGTTATGCTGTTTTTTTATACAGCACTGAATATCCTGTAATTTTTACTTAGTTATTTTGATACTAATTAACTTTCTATGTACCTGAGAAATGTCTCACAGACCATGTAAAATAACTAATTTGATGAATACACCTCAATTTAACCCTTTTTGAGCCAATTACAATCAAATTAATTTGGGGGGTTTTGAAGTGGAAGTCAAAATTTTGGTAGTACGAAAATATGGGGATTTTTTCCGAAAATCCCCGAATTTCGTACCCCGTAAATATGTCTCCTAAGGTAACTCCCAACACGTACACAACTCCAAGGTAGTGTTGCTGTGTCTATTTATAGATCGGCCACAGCTACTGAGAGAAGGCCAAGATAGATTCGCCTTTCCAGATCATTAGCATGAAGACGATTGCTTTAGTTAACTGGCCCGTGTAGAATACATCATTAAGTAATTATGTAATTATCCCTCAAAAGTAGAGTGATTAGCCATCTTAACTCATTAGGCCAGTGAGGCTGGTTTCTTAGATTTACATTTTCATGGTTCTTCTAAAATTATTTCCCCTAATTGGATACAATTTTTCTCGCCTGGTCGATAATCAATTCTTGCTGTATGGTAATTACACAGTTTTATCAGCCCAATTAGCGCCTAATTGTTGCCTAATTACCGACAGGTTGCCCTGAAGCAGACGAGAGACATGCTGACAACTGTATGTATACCGGCGTTGGACTGATCACTGCAGTAAGTCAAACACAAGGAAATGTTTTCAGAATATAACTTAGAAAATTATTATGTAATTTTTGACAATAAAACTGTCAACTGACCTATCTTTATTCATTATATATTATATAATTTTTGACAGTACAACTGTCAACTGACCTATCATTATTCTTAAACGAAACTGCTAGCGGAGGTACCGGAGAAATTTACTTATTTAGTTTTAATATTGCAAGTTGTGTATTTTACTGATAAATGTAGTCCTCAAAGTTGACTCTTGCGTAAACACACCATATCATAACAGCGCCGTGTACGTGACTGAAAATATGTGCGCTATGTTAAGTATAATCCGACTTTTTAAAAACACTCTAGCTTTATGACCACAACAGATTAAAGACGTATGATCAACTCTCTGAATAAATTTCATATCGTCTAAAGCCGAATTTGATTTAAAAGAATTACGATTTTTGTTGGTGCAGAACATCATGAATCGTGATTATATCAGATTTAGTTGTTCAGCCACCACATAACATCATTAATAGTAAAGACAACCTAACTACAGTTTTAGTTTAAATGTCCTCTCATTACTCTTACTTAAACCCTTTAACTCATACTTGAACTCATATTTAAACTCTGCAGCTCCAGAGCTTATATTACGTAGTTGAACCACAAAACTATTTTCTCAGATTGTGCAGTTCGAATTGATTTCTGAGAAATCAGCTATGATTCACCAACTGAGCTACAAATCAGTTTCAATGCACTCAGCCTCACCTCCATGAGGTGGATCTACTGTGCCGTGTAACTAGAGTTCACACTGTACGTACAGTACATGCTCCATTGCAATAATCAGGGATAATGGAGGGAGTTTCACTTGAAAGAGTTTCTGTAATATACTGGGTTTGATGCTCAAAGAGATATGAGCCAAGTATGTAAGATACGAAGATCTTGAAGTGAAAGTTAATTGGATATTGTCGGTAAAACCTCATTAGACATGAGCAGTTAGAAGGAACACATGGCGTGAGGTCTGCAGTTTAGGAGGGGCTAGCCGCTAGGTTTACTTTTGTCTGGGGGAGCTGTAGATTGTCGGTTGTTCCCTGTCCAGGATATTTGTCATATCTGACGCGTGTCCACCTTATCAGTACCTGTCTAATCTATGTCTAGATCCGTCAAACAATTTGAAGAATGTCCAATCGGCAACCTATTGGATCTGTCAAGGTTAAACCAAGCCCATCTGTCCTAGTCCACGATAACCATTTCCATCTAGACACGTCCTAGTACTTGTAAGTTATAACTATATTAAGTTTTACTGGAACTCATCTTTATATTCTTTATTTTGACAATGTACCTTGGTCCTTGGCGGATTCAACAGAAAACGAAACTAAGTTTATTTATAAACTTTCTGGCAATATGATCTTTCTGGCAATCTCCATCTCGGTAAAGCAATACTTCTACTCTAGATTTTAACGAGGCTCAAATTATAGCTCCACTCCTTGCTAGAGCTGTCAGTTGTCACTCTTTTTATTCGGTCACAGTCCAACTAGCAGCCAAAACTAATATACGCTAAAATCTGTCATCGAATTTATTCAAGTATTCAAATGGCTTTGGTGGTTCAGCTTCCTGCTAAAACCAATAAAAACTAAAACCTGTCACAAAATTTTTACTAGAATTTAAAATGGACTTTTGACATCTTGAGACCTTGGTCCGTCAGGCGACTCAGACCTTTCCTTCACCTGTAAACTATCAAACTTGCAAACTATCAAACTTACAAATCGGTTAGAGGGGGGATAATATGTTTTTGCGTCCATTTAGATTTTTCCATGGTCATGGTAAAAATTTTGACGTTTACCACGGTAATATTAAGAATTCGACCATGCCCATTGCACCCCCACCCCCAGTTAAGGACAGACCAGCATTTCACTAAATGTCAGTTTGTGGTGCAGTTAAGAACAGACCAGTATTTCACTAAATGTCAGTTTGTGGTGCAGTTAAGAACAGACCAGTATTTCACTAAATGTCAGTTTGTGGTGCAGTTAAGGACAGACCAGTATTTCACTAAATGTCAGTTTGTGGTGCAGTTAAGAACAGACCAGTATTTCACTAAATGTCAGTTTGTGGTGCTGGTTACCAGATAGAGTACCATACCTGGTACCAGATAGAGTACCATACCTGGTACCAGATAGAGTACCATACCTGGTACCAGATAGAGTACCATACCTGGTACCAGATAGAGTACCATACCTGGTACCAGATAGAGTACCATACCTGGTACCAGATAGAGTACCTGGTCCTGGCGTAGTCAGTAATCCAATCATCATGTGTTTCATTAGAGCGCATATTTCTATATGACCCTTCTCGCTCTACATCCTGATGTGTTGAAACCACAACACTTCATTTGAAAACATCAGCCTCTGTTGTGTAACAGTGGGCTAGGTGCAAGGTCAAGTTATTTGTATGAACATTTGTACAACTGTAGAATTCTTTTTTATCAAGATATGGTACTCTATCTGGTAACCACAAACTGACACTTAGTAAAATACTGGTCTGTCCTTAACTGGGGGTGGGTGGTGTATGGTCACATTTTCCGTGGCAAAATTCCAAATGTACGCAAAATCAAACTATAGTGGCACAGCACACCTGTAGTTATCATGATTTAGTTGAACAATTATTTGAGTTGCATGGAGGAGTAGCTATCTAAGAGGTTTAACTGGGATGCAATTAGCAAGAAATTAAGCAAATTTCTTATTCTTCAAGTTAGAGTGGTTATGTGTGGAATAACACTGTGTATTTCAGACGCGAGAGTTTTGCCAACAGAGAAACAAAAGTATCGATATCCGAGTTGGAATTCACACTGGTATCGTGCTTTGTGGCATTGTTGGCGGTACCAAGTTCAAATACGGTGAGTCAACTATTAGTTCGTACTCACTTTTAAGTGACTAAGTTAGCACAATCAAGCTGTATCTGTGTGATTTTAAGTTATGGTTAAGTTTTTGTTAAGTTATGGTTAATTAAGTTATGGTAACTATCTGTTAAGTTATGGTTACGTATTTAGTTATGGTTAACTATTTGTAACGTAATCATTATCGCAGATGTTTGGTCTAGTGACGCCAAGTTAGCTAATTACATGGAGTCTGGTGGTGTCCCTGTAAGTTTGATAAGTTTTTTATCAAGTAATTGCTAATCAATAAACCTTATTTCGCGTCTAAGTTAATAAAAATAAACCTGTGCTTCTGTTTTCCAGGACGGCAGTTTAATATTAATTCGTTATGTTTACAGAGATATGAATATTTCAGGGCAGAGTCCACATATCAGACAAAACAAAGGGCTGTCTGAAAGACGATTGGGACTTTGAAGAAGGATTCGGATCTAAAAGAGAACCTGGTTTGTGCTATTATGATTATTTTCATTAAAATTTAAATTGTTTCTATACGTTGTCAAGTAAATGTATATGCACCTACAGTAGAAATATCTGTACCAAGAAAGCGAGAAGGTATCCCAGTTGAATATATGGTTGAAAGTATGTTCTAAGTCTGCTGATTCCGGTCTTTATTTCTCATAAGTACTCTAGTCGGCTTAAATGTTCTGATTAGAATAAGTGCATAATAAAATAGTAGTATCGAGAGAGAAGCTCCGTTTTTTGATAAAGATGCCACCTAGTTAGATAATATCGTGCAAATAAATATGTTTGTTAAATGAGATTTAAAAGGTAAGTATAAACGTTTGCTGCATCGTTCGACTATTTATATTGGCTTCACCGATTTTAGATTTTATATGAATCTCAACTTTGAGGATCCCTCATTAATCCACCCTTTGGCTAGACTGGCCGTTGCAATAGTTTTCAGATTGCACAATGCATATTGTGATAGGGCGATCATATACTGTGATAGTCGATTATCGATAACTGAACATTTTGAAGTGTGGCCTTCTTTATCCTATCCCAGAATTTCACAATTTCAAAACAGCAAGTTTATCAAAGATTCTTGTTCTAAAAATGTTATTTCAAATGAGATTTGGCAAAGTGCTTATTTTGATCTGGTTTTCCATGGGTTTTCAGTATTTTACAATAATTACATATGTCTAGTGTCCATCAGTGTCTTCTATTCTGGCACCTGCTCTACATTCCTTGTAGAACAGATTGCTAATGATAAACATATCTTGTAGATACCGTACATGTTATATTCTTGGTACTGTTATAAATACCTTACATGTTACCTTACATATTAAACACAACTCATGTCCCTGAAATTTGCACGTGTTCTTATTTCCCTGACTATAAAGGACTCTTCAAGGAACATACAATTTTCTTGGTAAGTTTGACTCCATCATTTTAGTCCCGGTATGGTCAATTGTTAATAACACTGCACGGTATCCATGGCAACTGAAAAAAGCAGCCAATGACACTGGACCATACGAACTTAGCGCGCGGGAGGTCGACCAATGGGGATGCTTGAAAAAGTTCACGTGATTTAGATACACGACAGCTGTTAAAAGAGTCACTAGTAATGCATCTTCCACTTATCAATAAATCTCTTCTTGAATTTCGCTCAGCCTTCTATGCTATAAAATTATGAACTATTAGAAAGCTAGTTAAGTAGCTTTAGTTCTGTAATACAAAAGGATCAATTATGTTCGGGCTAAATATGATCGCGACTTTTGTCTTCTATCGATGATTATTACTTTAAATGAATGAAACTAAAGGTGTCGTGTTCTGAAAATAACTTTGGGTGTCATTGGTTAATAAACTATCTTATCTTGACAATTTCTAATAATAGCAGCAAATATTGTCATTAGTATCTGAAACTTTGATGATGAGCGCCTTTGTGGGCTCTTTTCTAAAAGCTCTTTTCTTTAAGAAATGAATTACAAGACTAGGAAAATAATGTGTAGGAATTGGAGTGAGTGGTGGTAAGAAAACAAATCCCAGAGTTACAAGAAATCTCAAATTAGTCAATATCTATTGGTCCCACCTTTTTTGAGATAAGCATTGAACCGAAATTCAAGATTTCAACCTAATCCTTACTTTTAACCTAAAACTTCACTGTACAGTTCGTTCTAGGAAATATTCGAGTTAATCTAGATAGAATTCACATTCCTGGTATTGTATAGCTGCTAACCAAAGCATGCGAGTTAAGTTATTAAGCTACGAGGTAATTGTAACTTGTTCAAATTTACAACAAAACGTGAAACTATTTATCTCTTTTCAACGTCGCCCGAACTTTTACACGAATGTTACACATCATTTTCCCAGAGTTACAAGGAATACGAACGTGGCTACTCAAACAAGAATTTCAAGATACCGTAGTTATTGAACCCAAGAAGAAGGACGTAAGTAATGAGTTAAATTGTTCCCTGGAAATCTTAAAATAACTTGGGTGCGACGTACGTGTATACACGTCAGAAATGATATATAATTATCGTGTCATATTTGACGTGATATAATAATGGTTCTTTTAGTTTTGTCCATACATTATATACGATGTATATGGTATACAAAATTTGATTTTTGATGTTCGATATATTCACTAAAATTATAGACTCTTTCTATAGAACTAATGAATTGTATATTTGTGAGTTAAACTTTCTTCCGTACTTGTTACCTGACTTACCACTGTGCACATACACAGCTGCAAGACAGTCTATGATAAAGTTATAATTTGATATGTTTCAGATTTCCGAGACAGCTATTTACAAAACAGTTCAAAAGACCAAAGAGAAGAAAAGGGGAAGTAGTGCGCACACCAGCAAAGACTTTGACGGTAAGACCAATTTTACGTTCATTACATCTTTCAATACCTGATAATATTAGATGATAGATCAATTGTTACTTGATAAATATTTGTATGAGATCAATTATTCTGATTGACCAAGCTCCTTTCCAGATTTAATTATTTTTACTTAAATCGTATCGTTACATCAATGTAACCGTGCTTACTGTTTAATGATGTGCTGAACATTCTAATGACGGTTGAGCTTATAACTTTATAACAAAATGCCAATCTTTTCCTGTGTAAGACGTCTTGTTGAATATGGCTGACCTACGCAAGCTAGATTAATTCGACAGACTGAAATGCTTTAATTAATGCGGCGTTTTTAGCAATTTTTCGGATCATTTTACTGCTCTGAAGAATCTAGTGCTTCAATTAATTCATAAAACGCGAAAAAACACTCAATTTAAGCGCATTGTAATTTAAAATTCAACCTTGTCAATCAATTACTCCCTTTGTGTAAATAATTAGTTATTATTATCTACTAAATCACGTGACTCTTACAGGGAGTGTGTCTCTACAACACGTGATCAGTAACGAGGAACTCTACTCCGGCTACACTCTTTTACCTGTTCTACATCCCAGTATCGCTCTACAAGAAAACAAGGTGAGTGTCTCTACTCCCAGAATCGCTCTAAAAGACACCAAGGTGAGTGTCTTTACTCCCAAATTTTAGACTGGTTATTTGTGCAGATTTGACGATTTCGAAATATTTGCATACTTTTGCGCACATTCGCCAAAAATGGCTCCAAAATAGCTTGAATTGTATCTTTTGAAAAGCTGGAATAGCTAATCTGATAAGCACAGCGAACGAAGTTTGAAAGTTTCATCAAATATGTTTGACCAGAAGTGAAGTTATGAGCAATTTCCATATCCATGTAAGGAGGTATCCAAATTTTAAGACCTGTATGAGAAGCCCAAATTTTCGGTTTGTGTTGAAAAATTGCCAAAAACCTGGGACAGTTTTTCCCAGTTTAATGGCTGCAACACTCAAGCGTTTAGATGAGAACCAAAATTTGTGATTAATTCTGAATTTGCCATCATAGCGTTAATATGATTATGTCAGTTCGTACGTGGGTCAATCTGAAAGCTATAAAGTATATTCTATAAATGTCCTTGATAATCTAGTCAAGCAACTTCAATTTTGCTTTATGAAGGACTAGATTTGCTTTTATTTATAGTTCTAAGTGCGTGCGTGCAAAATATATGATAGCACATGGCGCAGACTGTATAAAATAGAATGTAGGCTCGCGGTCAAGGTTATAGAATGAGATCACAAACAAAAAACATAAATATTTGGCTTTGGATTAGAAGTTCATTTATTGATATGAGAACACTAAACCGATATTTATGTTTAACGAATTTATCCCATCGTTATCATGATGGTTAACCTTTTGTCGTATATCTAAACATAAATTTAATATAAACAATGTTCAGGGGAGTAGTATGCTGAACGGTGCGGGTAGCAACTATAAGTGTATAACGAACGCTACTGTTAGTCCAGCTCAGAACGGTAGTGGAACTGCCAACGGAAATACTCACGCTCACGAGGTGAGTTTTTAAGTTTTGAATAGTGAAAATCTAGTTGAATTTTAATTCTAATACAGTTTTTGTGAGGTATATGGGTTACAGTTAAGTATAGTGTTGTATTGAAACTAGTTGTCCATTGCTTGAGGCTAAAATGTAATCAATATTTCAATGAAATTTATTCTAATGCTACTAAAAATGAAAAACTATTTGTAGCATATGTGATTTTCTAAAATTTAGTTTCTTAACGAGTATCTGTAACATCTATAATCCATTCCATCGTGTTTAAATTGTTAACAAGTTAAAAGTACAATACCAACGCAATATTTGCTTTGTACAGCAGGGGGCGTCCTTTATCTAGGATTTCTCATGGATTTAACGGTGTAGTTTGATGAAAGTCAGCAAGCTGGCTAGCTGCTAGTTTTCATCGCCTATTGTGATGAGAAAAGTGATAAACATCTGCAAACATTGTGATATTTACACGGCAACTTTATGTGGGTACTGATACTTTGATATGATATTGCAGTGTGTAAAGCGGTAAGCTTATATAAGCACATTTAGCTAAGGACCTTGCTTTTCTATTTTTATGAAATGTCAATATTACATTTTAAAACCATAGATGCTTTTTCGACGCACGCACTTGTGCCTATTTTCCATCCAAAATAGTTTGAATGTGCATGAAATTATTTTCTGTGGCCGTGTAACCTCCATATCGAATTTTGCAATCGGCTACCTGACAGCAATTAAACAGTTGTATGTCGTATGATAATACGACGGAAAGTCGTATTGGCACGTTGAACCCTCATCTTATGACGTCATTGTCACATAATAACGTCACAACAGTGACAGTATCACATAGTTACGTCACATAGTGAAGGAGATAACACGTATACAAGATGGGTAGAAGTGCAAGTTTGAACTCCTACTATACGTGAAGTAGAGGTAAAGGAAATCCCAACTGTACGATCAGGAGATTAGGTGCTAGTACATGCTAGGTTACTTTAACCAACCGAAGTAGATCACCTGCTAGGGAAGCTAGAAGTAGTGTCGAAGTTCATTCTCTCATCTGTACTTGTATTGGTCTACTTGCCTGCCCTCATCAGCTTTCTACGTACTTATATGCGTGTGGTGACACATGCACGTGCAGACACAGTACACGTGCACAGAAATGGGCACAAACAAAGGCAAACACAGGCAGACATTCACATAAACACACAGTCACAGACACAGACCCATAAACTCAGACCCATTAACACACACAGGCACACACACACGCACGCACACACGCACACACACACACACACACACACACACACACACACACACACACACACACACACACACACACACACACACACACACACACACACACACACACACACACACACACACACACA
>JH154734.1:41445-76810 GCA_000226015.1 Mnemiopsis leidyi | reverse complement strand
TCTCTCTCTCTCTCTCTCTCTCTCTCTCTCTCTCTCTCTCTCTCTCTCTCTCTCTCTCTCTCTCTCTCTCTCTCTCAATCCTATTTGTCTTCAAACTAAATATCCCCTCTCTTTCCTCCTATATTTCTCTTTACAGCTGACAGAACGGAATGAAGCCGTTCCGTTTAGTCTCCCATTTTTATGTTTAACCTCCATTTCTGACGTGGTCAGAGTTCTATTTTTAGCTTTAGAGATGGTAGAAAACTGACTTGGCTATTGTTATACGTCTAATAATGTAAATAGTTCAAATTAAAAACTTTAAGCGAGCTGAGCTGGTTGTGATAAATTTCTGCCCGCCATTTTGTCCTTCCAGTAAAAATCGAGCGGTCCATTTAGAATTTGTCAGACCTTGTCAGAGTACTGTCTTATCCCAATTTTGGGCATAATTTAAATGTCAAATTAGTAAAATGTAGCTCGACTTTGTTCAGGTCTGACATTGTAGAATCAGAGGTTCGGTTAGGTTACTATAAAGTTAGGTTTCTTGGCTATAAAGTACGAGATTTAAAGAGTATTTTGGGTATTAAAAATAACCTAGATGTATCAGGTGATAAAGACAAGATTGCTAGTGTTAATATTACAGGTGATAGAGACAACATTACTAATGTTAACAGCCGCTGCTACTGTAGTATTTCTACTTCTTGGTACTAAAACATCTAACGGTAAGTAATTCCCAATATAAAACTCACATCTTCTACAATTGTATTAACATTATATGGTCGGCACTGAAGGCACTATAATGCTATCTTTTCACTGTTAATCATTTTTATTTGTTCCACCTGAAACCAGTGTAACCAGGCTTCTACATTTATACCGAAGGGGCTCCGGGAAGACTCTAGATCTTTTAACGGAGACCCTCCTCATTTAACCCTCAATCACGGTTTCACGGTCATCTAAACTGGAGTTACGTATACGGCTATTTATCTTATTATCTTAACCTGCATAACTTTTTGTTCCAAATACGATCGCATATGGATAAACTTAGGAATACCACGCACAAACCTAGACCGTATTGGTTAGTATATAACTGTAGTACCCCATCTACTAGTTAAGTTAGACGTTAGTTACACAGGTAACCACACAAGCCGTACAAATTGTTACCAATACTGTGCTCGTTGTACGTAGAGGCAGCCTTGTTGGGTATCTCCCCACACTCTTCATCAGTGATAAGGCTGTTAGGGCTGGTCACGTGACCGCGGTGAGGTCGTTAGAGCGTGACTATCACGCTTTGTGTACCTTGATGACGTGTCAGATTGTGGGTATGAGACATTTGTCGCCTGGGCTACTAGTTTACTGAAGGTGTACACTAGAGGGATACTCGTATACACAAGCTGTGTACTATTGTGATGTGTATACTGTATAGGTGTTACGTAGGGTGTTACTTGTACACAGTACGTAGGGTGTTACTTGTACACAGTACAGTGTACAAGTAACTAGTTCCTGAGTCCTGCAAGTAAGTTTAGTACATTCTCATTGCGTTGTATGTATGTATATACATACTGTATGTATGTATATACATACTGTATGTATGTCACGTATGTTACTCATAGAAGTGAACAGTTTTTCGTGGTGCCAACTGCCAAGTATAAGTTAATTTTGTAAGTAAACAATGCTATCAGTGCATATGTATATACTCACACATGCACACGCGCAAAACACACACACACAAACTGATGATTACTCATTACCTTAAAGCAACTACATGTATGAAGTAAAGTCCATGTCCCAGTCTTCTTATGTGATTGGCTCTCACCATATTGCAATATTATTCTTCACTTATTAGCCTCTGAATGCCCTGGACTTGTAATAACTGATTAATAATCATTATTGTCTAATTATAATTATTGTTTAACAGTGCTTAAATTGTTTTAGATAACTGCATGGTTCCAACTATCAAAATATCAAAAGCGGAAAGGTGATGGTTTATATTCGTAACAAAAATATGAACAATGAATGTTGTCAGCAGTTGAATAGTATTTGTTGAGTTTCCGGTCACGTACAGCCTGTAAGCCACTTCAACTTCTTTTTTACTCAAGCTCCATGGTGGTCTGCTTTGTGTGCAATCTGAATTATATGAGCTTAAGTTCATGAAAAAGTATTAGAGATGGAAAAAATCATAATTTCACGATTATTCTTATTGCATATGTGCGGCAACATTGTGCCTCACTTGAATATGCCCAGCTTTTGTATTGAGCGCTGTATTTGTCTATCCTTCTCATTAAGAATAATGTGGTGTACCTCAATGACAAATGTCTGATCATCAGTAATCATGCCACCATGAAAATTACTTTGGATGGGATGCGACTATATGTAACGCGCTGCGACATTTTAAATCGTTGCATTCTAATTCTGGCGCGCACTTGACGCGCGCATTCTTATAATCGGCGGCTAAAAATCCATGATAAACAACGATAGCCATTATATTTTCCTGATACCTTTAAAATGTATCCTTGTATTGTTTTTCCCAGCCAAAACGGAACTTTTAATATGAAATTTGACTCTTATATGTCAATTATTTGCCATAAGCTAAGAAAAATCCTACTATTTAATATTTAAACAAATGTGAAATCCCTCTGCCCAGTGCCCTTATGTACCGTTATCCCGACAACTTTTAACTTACAAGCCAGTTGCAGAGCAGGAAGGTAAACGGTCACGTTTTAGCTTCCAGCTAGCATGATTAATGGCTAAAATCGGGGGTGATTACTCTTGCCTCAAACTATCGAGTATCTCACAAGATACACAGCCTTCTAAACCTTACGGCTTACATGTACTTCTGTTTCCTGAGATAATGTTGAATTTGGAGTGAAAGTTACGAGCATTATGAAAAAGTTACTGATTTGTAGCTATTTGGTGCTGCTGCTTAAAACATTTCCACACATGTTATTGATTTACAATCCACGGAAGAATAGATGAAAAATAGGATTGACAGGAACGTTAATTGAACTAGATACGATTTGCTTCGTTGTCTACCAAGGGTCTTAAACATGAATTGATAGTCATAATTACTTTATGGACAGATCACAGAAATCGTGGGTTGAACGCCGGCTCTCAAGTCTGAACGGCCTGAATCAAACGGCCTGTGAATATAGTTCAAGATTTTTAGAATTGACAATGTCTACGTTTCACAGCTTTCTCTACGGAGCTTTCGATTCATAAAATGGACGAAATGGACAAAAATGAACAAAAATTAACTTGGAATAGTGTTGTATCGTTATTTAAAGTTTTCGTCACAATTTTATAACACAGAAATCGTTAATAATCAAATTCAATCAACCGAAGAAAATCAAGATAACATAAATAAGAGCAGAAAATTATGAAATTTTAAGTCCTGAAACGCTCTCCTCGAACTTCAGCTTTACAGTCGCAATTTTGACAGTAATTTTGCTATTGTTTTGACGACAATGTCTAAAGGTTATGAAACTGTAACTCCAGGTTCATCGGACAGTCAGTTAATATTTACCCTTTCTGAAAACTCTAAATGAAATCTTTGAACGTCCAATCTACCGTCTTCAACCTTAAACGGGACTTTCCAATATCTCATCCATCTCTGAGATCGGTTTCAATCCCACAGACGAGATTTTACTCCTAGTTCTTGTTCTATAGCTGTCTCTAGCCTCGCTCAGAGTGATGAAAACACCACTTATTCGACGTGTCGCGGAGTCAGATTGTTGAGAAAGTTCCTCTCGGTATCTTGGCATTCTCATGAGATACAAACATGGGTTTAGTGCAGCATTAAGGATAACGGGGAAGTATCCAAACAGTATAATACCGTACCATCTGTACCACGTATTGTTAAGTCGGTACTGCATAACTTGACTGCTTATTGTTGGGGAGAAGTAGCACACCATCACCAATGCAGATGTTGCGATTAGCGGCACGTTGCACATCAGAAATAGAGCTGTGAAGAGTATTATCGTTGTGGAAACTTTGCGGGTTCGTTTTTCCGTGTCCATGTTTGAGGTGAGACCAGTTTTGGAATTGGACCGTCTTAATACAGTGACACCGAGAATGAAGCTGAGTATAACTGCTATTGAGGGTAGTATTATCGCGCTCTCGTTTGCTACGAAGAGAAATCTCACAGCTTGTATTGGCGCTTTAGTTGTCTTTTTCAAAATAGCACAAGCTCCGATGTTGTGAGCAGTTTCTGGTATGACCCAACCCAAGGACAGAGGGACCAGATCTACGATTGTCAAGAACACAGCGTACCCAATAATAACCGTGGCAACAGCTACTGGCCTGATCTCCTGTACCCTGTGAGGTTTCACTATCGCTACAGTTCTGGTTATGCTCAGTACCGTCACTAGAAATATGGACATCTTGATGGTGATCCGGCTGACGACAAGGAAGATCCCGCTTATCACGTCATGACTACAGAAGGCAGTGTTTCTCTCGTTGAAGAGAAACGTCATGAGAGGGACACACAGGAAACAAATCACTATGTCGACTGTAACGATAGAAACGTAGAGTTTGTGAGGAAGAGATCTGGTCCGGTCCTTCCAGAAGTAGAGGAGAGCGAACACGTTGCCAAGGAGACCCACCACGAAACAGGCTGCTATCAGATATCCAACTATACGGTCGACTGATCGGTTTGGAGTTAGCTGTACTTCGTTCGACATTTTGTTGTCTGAAGTGGGGGGAATTGGCCGTCAGTAGTACGTGTAGATAAGTATGATACGTACTTTAACGTACCAAAAATATACGTTATAGCAGCCAGATTGATACATTTGCAATAAGGCTTTCATTGCAGAACATGTCCATTAACAAGAATCAGTCACACTCGTACGGCAAAAACGTCTGAAAGCTATTAAAAAACCTAACTTTTAACGGTTTTAAAAGTTTCTAATCGCAAAATAAACCGCGTTAAAATAACGCATTTAAACAAGAAATATAGTTCAACAACAAGTCCACAATAGCGATTATGCGGACAAGAAGACAAAAAAATCAAAACAAGCGGCCAGCACGGAATAAACTCTGATCACGTGACTATAATAAACATCATACAACGCCTTACTAATCCTCCATTATCTCATAACATTATCCGAGCAGTGAGAACAAGCTTGACTCTCTATATTGTCTGAGGCTAGGGGTTGGAGTGTTGAATCCATACGTATTATGACTGGTGTGTGTGTGTGTGTGTGTGTGAGTGTGCGTGTTGGTAAAGTAGCGATTATATAGCTACATTGCCTAGTGAAATTGTGGTACTCTCGGCCGAGGTTATGGGCTGATTTTTTTGGAAAAGTGCACTTTGGTGTTAATTTTGTCGCTATAGTTATTATTCGTGGCTATTTTTGGGTACAAGTTCAATTACCGCTTATCTTGCCACCACGAGTTTTTGGTAGGGCTGAAGACAATCCACAAAGAACTAACAAATTAGCGTTTATTGGTGAATTACAACTTTTATAGCTTCTCTTCTGTTATCTTGGACAGTCCATTGGGCAGTGGACACGAGTCTTAACGGTGAATTTATTCGAATAAATCTCTGTAGGTCATGCACTAAAAGAAGTATTCTGCAATATGCGAGGTGGGGAAATTTGGTCAAAGCATCTCAGTACTAACTTAATGTTTTTAAATAGCTTTATAATTTCATATCATTAATTGATAACTTTCGCATAAATGGGATATGACGTATATCTGTAGCAACTAGTCATTTTAACAAGTTAAAATAATAACGAACGCTCAAAGCATAAAGTTAAACATCATTAAACTATTTTCGACTCTATTAAAGCTTGATTGCAATCTTTTCTAGCTTCTTTAATTTCTAAAAGGGGTTTATTAACCATCAAGGATCATTAAATCGCTTGTGAATAGTATGAAATTTCTGCGTTAAATTTGTAAAAGGTATAATGTTCTACCCACGGTTGAGTAATGACTCTTATAAAGAAATAACAAGGCAAAAACGTGTAGAATGTTCAAGTTGAACAACTGAGCTTTGTAATTACAGTTCGTTTATACTCTAACTTCCAATAACGCTTGAGTATTTAGACAAAATTCCTGCCTGTCATCAAACGCAATGTCACTAATAGTTACCAAACTTACTTCAAGATTTACCTCAGTCACAGTGATACAATAGAAACACCTACTAAAAGCAACGCAAGTATTGCGACCGAAGGTTGTAGATAAATACTGTTCTTAGGGTGATATTCGATTGTTGCTGGAGCGAAATTAAGTTCTGTAGAGATTCCAATATTAGAAATAAACACGTGACTAAAATTAAATATCTTATCTCATATAACAGCTACTCCTCAGCAATTTCTATATGGATTATGATAGGTTTTGAAGTAAAGCCCCTCCCAGTAACCCATAATGACCCATACTACGAGACAGGTGCCATGCCCACTTTCTAATCCAATATAACTTTGTAGTATACACATGCAGTCACAGCTGCCCGCTCAATTAAATACCTATCGTATCCTTCAATAGTAATTGTCCATCGTACCCATGCCCCCACCTCTTTTATCCAAACAATATCTGTCATCCCTACAGTATCTATAAATTAGTGGCTGAGCGTTCTCCATCCTCTGCACTTGGGTTGAGTCTTGTTTAAACTTCTTTGTAACGAACTTTGGGTTTAGGGTGGGAAAATTGTTGTCGCCAAGAAATAAACAAGATAAGTTCTTCGTTGGTAAACTTTATACTGATCAAGTTCATGATAGTTTGACTTTATAGTGCGTGATTACAAAGTGGCAAAAAAACAGCTTTAACGCTAGTTGTATGAATACCTAAAGTAATAGAATTGCGTTTAGTTTCAAAGACTCAGCACAGCTGCAAATAAGAGTGCACGTACCAATACATACTGTTCCAGCACTGCCCGTACGAGACTTAAAACGTCAGACAAATTAAATCCTAATTATTAGAGTTAGGAACGCAGAACTTACATTACTCTTTATAAATTAGACTATATAACTACTTCAACCCGGGTACAATAAAGTGGTTTAATATCCAGAAACAACAGCTGGGGCTCACAAAGTAGCATCTCATAGTCCGCGCAGTCAGACCCTCGGGTTATGTTGTCATTATGCATAATGGCGGGATAATGGTTGGTTGCCCATGTTGCTCCGTGACACGACGTTGTTAAGTTGTAAATCATCAAATAAATGATGTAATTACTATTCGAATAGAAGGGCATCTCGTTATTGCAATTGTGATAAAGTCAGCTTGGTAAGTTTGCAAGTTTGATTTAATGCCTCGTCTTCAATGAATTATAAAATGAAGTCCGTGAAAACGACTGAAAAGTTAATACCCTACCAGGACACTTTTTTATCTCATACTTATTTTAATTCGGACACTCCAACAGCCACATGTTACACGAGTGTAACGGCCAATTACAGGAGGCCGAATGTACAATTATACATACACGCCAGTGGCGGTTAAGGTAGTGTGTACCATACTTTTATCGCCCGAGACTTCGCTCAATGGGCAGCTACTCATTTAACCCTCAATCGCGGTTTCCCGATCATTCGGCTGAGTCGACCGAAGAAGGTCGCATAGGCAAATGCCCTTAGCGCACTTCTCTAGGACTGGCGGATATGGGATTTGAACCCCCGACCTCCTGCGTGGGAGCCGAGAAGGAAACCACTACACCACCAGCCCCTTACACTTAATTGTAACGTTTTTAAAATAAAAAATTGTTATTTTTAAATTATATTCACTTTTTATACATCCTGATTTTTCTACATATATGTAGATAAAGCACGATGGTTGAACAGTATCCATACAATATCTAGAGAAAACACGATTAGATGAAGATTCAAAGAAGTTTAGGTTTGATGATTTAGACAAAGTTTGTACCGGTTTCAACAAAACAGTGTGAATGTCCACCGACAAAGCAACCTTGAAGTCTGAACCAATCTCAAAGACGCGAACATCTGCAAAGTTTACTGTTTGCAAAGTTTACTGTTTCCATGCCACATCTTTGTAGTCCTTCACTGGTCTTGAAGTAGCGGTGTTGTCTGACTTGAGGTTATTGAAGATAAGAAGAACTTCTGAAAAACCCTCAGCCTTATTTTCCCTGAACCTCTGAGCAAAAAGAGAGCATTGAACACTCCATTCGAAAACACTCCAGTTAACATCAACTTATAGAGCAGCTTCGTACTGCAGGACGGATTCGAATCTGGACCTAAAAAATAATAAACGATTGGATTGGACCGTATTGGATGGAATTGGATTAGATCACATTGGATTGCATTGCATTTCATTAGATAAAATTATATGAGATCTCCCCCGAACCTGAGAGCAGAGATTCGTTAGTTTTAGCTGTAATGTTTTCTAAACAATTGCTATAAAAACAATAGCATTGCTAAAAACTAAAGCATTGCTATAATATTGCTTCAATTTGTCCAAATATGTATCGTTAAAATGTATATTGCTACACCAAAACAAAAAAAGAATCTTAGAATTATTGCATACTATACAATTTCAACATGAAATATAGAATTATAGAGTAACGTCTCACCTAAGTAAAGTAACGTCTCGCACTCTCACCTATGTAAATTCCAGCGTTTACGCCCAGCACGTGTAGACTCCCCAGGAGCTCCAACACTAACCAGGAACTAAAACAAACAACAAAGGAGGCGAGCATGTAGGTCAGGATCTTGATGGACTTGTCTCGTTCTCTGTTCTCGACTACTGATCTGGAGATCCTGGAGCAGATTGTAGAAAGTGATATTGGATCAAGTTTTTATAATGCAATGTACATAAATCTGACTTCAGGATGAAACTTATCTTTTAGGTCAATCGAAACAAACTGGAAAATGGAAGTCCATAATTTTAGGGAATTTCAGGGATTTAAACATTCCCTCGTCTACACCATAATCTAAAACAAACAAGCACTCACTCCGAGTTCCAATAAAACTGCCTACCTAAGAAGGACCATGGAAGCGATGAAACAGCCGACACAAAGGGCGGAGTTAAGAACAAGAGGTAACATGTCTAGGGAAACGGTGTACGCGAATATAGCTGAATCACTCGTCCAGTTGATTCGGGGAGCGCACCAGCCGTAGTCTGAGGGAAACACATAGAGACAGTTAAAAAACTAAATGTAACTGTAACTGTAACTGTTACTGTTACTGTTACTGTTACTGTTACTGTTACTGTTACTGTTACTGTAACAGTTACTGTAACAGTTACTGGTACTGTAACTGTAACAGTTACTGTAACAGTTACTGGTACTGTAACTGTAACTGTAACTGTAACTGTAACTATAACTGTAACTATAACTGTAACTGTAACTGTAACTGTAACTGTAACTGTAACTGTTACTGTAACTGTAACTGTAACTGTAACTGTAACTGTAACTGTAACTGTTACTGTAACTGTTACTGTAACTGGTACTGTAACTGTAACTGGTACTGTAACTGTAACTGTAACTGGTACTGTAACTGTAACTGGTACTGTAACTGTAACTGTAACTGTAACTGTTACTGTTACTATAACTGTAACTGTAACTGTAACGGTAACTGTAGCTGTCTGCTGTATAAAATGTCTAACAATATCATACTGTTATTTGTTTTTTAATCATCTGTATTCAATGAACCTATTCTATTGATAACTTCGTATTCTCAAAATTGGAAATTTTACAAAAATACGGAAATTAGGAATGAATTGCAAAGAAAAGAATCAAGTTGATAAAAACCTAACGGGTCGAAGCGTCCTCCGGTAGCCGGCACAAAGACGTACTGAGTAAAACTGAACAAGAAGAAGACAAGCACATACGATAACGTCTTCCTAAAACTGAAGACAGTTCTGAAGTGAAACGGGAAAGCGATAGCAGTGAGTCTTCCGACGGAGAGGATAGTCAAGTAGTCCAGTGTCATCCTGACTGTCATTGTTATAGGTCCCAGTACATTGCAGAGCAGCTGAAAATCGTAAAATATTCGTGAAATATCCGTGAAATATGAATGATCTTTGTGTTGCTGTGCGGTTGTTGTCCGTTTCTGGTATCATACACTTACAGAGAATTTTAAATTTGATCTTAGAATAAATTACTGTTCAGCGTTGTCTGGCTAAACCCAAACTCTTGAGTCTTGACTTGAATCAGAAAAATTGAACTTTTGCGGAATTCAGGCCCTCAAACTTAACCCCTTACTGTGATTCAATGATTCATTACTTAAAAACTATTTCTCTGGATTTCCAAAAATTCGTACCTGTTTGTAAGAAGTTTTGTATACGAGTAGCGTTAGCACGGCGTTAATCCCGTTAACGACATCAGCTAATCCGATGCAAATGTACAGTGCGTATGTGGGATACTTTCTGGGCTTCATACCGCTGAACACCCTGTATAGCGTACATTTAACTAAGTGTACTGCCTGTATAGCGTACATTTAACTAAGTGTACTGCCTGTATAGCGTACATTTACCTAAGTGTACTGCCTGTATAGCGTACATTTAACTAAGTGTACAGCCTGTATAGCGTACATTTAACTTCAACTGTACTGCTTGTATTTTGTACATTGTAACTTGTCTTGGTGTACTGTTCCTACATTCAATGTACAAAGTAAATCCCAACTCACCAAATAGTCAGTAAGTTTAGTAATATAGAAACGATCCCAACTCCTGCTCCGAACCATGTCAGAAAGTCTAGCCATGACTTAATAACATCCTCGTTGACACCGAACATCTTGTTGCTTGACGAGAAACAAGTTCGGGCTGAGGCAAAGATCTAGAATTCACTCACAAATTAACTTTATTTTATCAATGACTAAAAAGAAATGAATTTTCCGACCCCCCAAATCTCAATAAAAGAATGCGCCTAAGCTCGACAAGCAAACAAACACAATACAGGCTTGCTTGAAACACGTACCGTCCCCCAACCCGTACATGCTCTCTAACCAAACTTCAGACTGATAATAAAGCAATTCGATACGCTATATCCTTTGATGGCAGTCATACGTTGCATAAACTAGGAGATTTCCTGATTCTGTCTTGTACTGAGAAAACAAATTAATAAAAATTACTGGGAAAGAGTCAAGTAAACAAGTCAAGTAAACAAGTCACATTAATCATCCCCTGTCTTGTCATAGTTTTTACGTTGAGTAATGGTACTGACAAATTGTTTAATCATACATAGTGATAATTTTAGATTCGAAGTCGCTGGAATATTCAACACGTCTAATAACATCCCCCTATCAGATGCAGCGAAACGAGGACAAGAGTTTGCTATAGTTGGTGTTGTCTGTCTCCTCATCACAGTCCTGGTTCTTTCATGGTAAAGTTTTTGTTGAAACTTAGTTAAAAAAATATGCAGCTTTCGATGGCAAAAAATAATAAAAGTAAATTTATATCATGGATTATTGAATTACTGATGACTGGGTGAGAATAAATCAATTAGGTATGTGTTAGTGTTAATGAACTTAAGACATGAAGTTTCGAACTAGGAAAACAATAAGGTCTGATATTCAGGGTGCGATCAGTGAAGAACTCACTGCGTTTCGGGACACTGCAGGAGTGCAGTACAGAGTTATCAGTCATGAAGGAGGAGGAGAAGGTAACCACCCAACTCTTCAACACCATCATACCTAAACATGTGTCTGATCAGTTCCTCTCGGAACTCAGGTAAAGTCTATCTTCTTGTTGTACCGACCTCATCTTTAGTCAGGACATGATAGAGTAATTAGCCTTAAACGGTATACAGTTGCTCCTGGTTGTTGACTATAATCCATTATATCTGTTTAAAACAAAACTTTCCTTGTGTTCAACTTAACTTGCATTATGTCCAGATATTCGCACTCCTACGAGCACGTTGGGGTGATATTCGCCTCTGTTACCAACTTCTGGGACTTCTACGAAGAGAAGTTCGAGGGAGGCATGGGCTGTATCCGGGTCCTAAACGAGATAGTCCGAGACATAGACGACCTGCTGATGGGGGTGGAGAATGCTAGGAGTGACGTCAGGTGGGCAGCCATCCAGAAGATCAAGACGGTCGGTCCGTGCTACATGGCAGCCTCCGGGCTGGATCCTGTAACTGAGGAGCAGACTAGACAGGTATGGTTTTCCTGTAAAACTTTTAAGTTATTATAATTCATTTAAATTGTCATCATAATTTGTCGAGAGCAATTTTCAGCCACCCCATTTGGTTTTTTACGGTTATAACATTATATGTGTAGAAAAATTTGCGACGTTTTTCCGAAACAAGTTTAATTGTTGATTGTTAAACTAAAAAAGTGAACTACAAAAACCACCCAGGGTAACCACGAACACATAGTTAACCTGATGGACTTCTGCTTCAAGATACTAGATACAATCAAACAGTTCAACAGTTACACTTTTGGTACAAACTTCACCATGAAGATTGGTTTTAATTACGGTCCAGTTACTGACGGGATTATCGGTCAAAACAAGGTAAGCTGGATGTACAAGTAGTTTCAAACATGAAAATCCATTTTGTTATCATAATGTCTTTAGACAGTATGGTTACAGAACAGTACAGAAAACTGCAGCTACAATTCTATCCTGGATCTAAACTTGAATCAATGTATCCGTGTTTATTGTTTTGCAGCTGAATTACTAAAACTAAAACACTCCCTTTTAGGTACTGTACGATATCTGGGGAGATACGGTAAATCTTGCCAGCAGGATGATGTCTACAGGTGTGGTCGGACGTATCCAGCTCCCTGCAGCCTGCCTCCCCTACCTCATCGACCACTTCAAGCTTCCTAAACGTGGGAAAGTCCGGGTCAAGGGCAAGGGAGACATGATCACTCACTTTTGTGTGGAGCGGAAATCAGCAGAGCAAATAAGGATAAACCTAGAAAATAGGGCCGCTAACTGTTGATGTGATCCGATATGTGATCCGGAGTCCCAGATTGGGAGGGGATGATTGTACGAGCCGTTAGAATGGACGGCTAAGTTTGATTTTTGCTAAATTTAAAGTTTTGTTGTTTCCCTTGTTTTGAGCTATTGGTTGTCTTGTAAGTTGTATCTTATGTTGAGTATTCCCTTTTCAATGCTGTGATTTTATCTCAATGAAAACACGGGACTTTAAGTTTAAATAATAAAATTGTTAAGTACTAAAGTTTACTTCGCTCTTGTCATTGATTTTACACCGCCTTGGAATGAGAAAATTTAGAACAGACGTGACAAAGAGTGATTCTCATTACAACAATTCCTATCTTTAAATATAATTCAGATTATTTGACACGGTAATTCTACTTATAGAACAACACGTTAAGTGTTTTTTGCCTTTTTAAAATTTCTTCGCTGTGTGATCATTTAATCAAACCTTCTTATTATTACTTAATTATATAAACATTGTAGCTTATAACTTGCAGAATTGAAAATATTTCGTCTTTCACGATTAACATTGCGATTATTTTCCATACAAAGTAGTTGATACGGTGCAGTTTTTGCGACGAATAGATTCGATATTGTGATGTATTATGTACATTGTTTAGTTTTCTTGGTGATATGTTATCATATTTATAGAAAATATATAATACTTTGTGTTTCATTTGTAATGATTGTGGATTGAAAAAGTTAGTACAAATGTGATCGAATTATCCTGTGTCACTGTCAGGATTTTTGTCGGCACAACACCTCAAACAATACTTGAAGGGAAGCACTGCCAATATTAGTGCTATCTTTCTCTCTGCAGCTTAAAGGTTTGTGTTGAGGCATAAAACGCACTACGTTATAAATATGATCTTCCCTGGCGATTGAACATAAAGTTTCAAAATATTTGTTCAGTCAGCATGCAAGGGAGATGGCAGATCAAATTTATAATGCCGTGCGAAATGGTTCAATTTCAAACAATCGAGTTTTGCTTGGAGCCTGGAGGGTTGGTGCTGTATCAAAATCAAAGTAAAAATGGAAGAAAGGATTCCCTTTCTAGTATAATCAGTAATAGATACCAAGTAGGCAGGTAACTGTCAAAAAGTTTCCGCCCGAAGAGAAGTCCTAGTCCACTAAAAGTTGAGAACGACTGAGGACGGCTCATTTTTGCTTGGCATTGGACGTAGTAGCAGTAGCAGTAGCTTCATTACCAATACCATCATCTACACAGTCATAACGTGAATTTGAATCACAAGATGTTCCAGTTTTGGTCAAGTTTACCACACACACAGATCCTACTAATGCTGCTGACACTACCTAGAGTGGATTCTGTCGCGTCTCACGGTTGTTATCTGCATTACGCTGCAATAGAAACAGTTCCGTTCCTCCGGTTCAAGCTGCCCCCCGGGAACCAATGTTGGGACTACTGCAAACATCTCGACACTTGCAACATTTTCTCCTTCCAACTAGATGATTTGTCTTACTGCAGTTTGTACAAAGAACAGTTAGGGGATGTTGTATACGATATGGACATGTACTCTTCTACAATAATCGGCTGGAAAGGCTGTCTCTTGGGGCACGCAGCTAAGTCCATCTTGGGTAACAGTGAGCGGTGGAGCAGTGTGGAAGACCAGGTGGTGGTGATGCAGAAACTAGAAACCGGATTTTGTGTCAAGGTCAACTATTCCGAGAGTATCAAGTCAAGATGGAACAATGAAAAATTATATCCCCTTTCATGGGCATCTCTCTGTGACGACACCTTGAACTGGGAACTGACGACCTTGATCACGACTGACACGGAAAAGAACATCAATCTAGCTGGGTGTAAACTTGCCGTTTTTCGACTGGAGGACACCTTTTTCTGTCTAACAACGTACCTTAGAGCAGAAGCAACTGCCCCAAAAGCATTTATAAAGAGATGCTCAGACGAGGCACTGAATGAGAAAAGTGACATGGAATTAAAAGAAGGAGCAGAAAACCAACTCCTCCTCCTTTGTCCGGAAACTTCCCAAAACGCCTGGTCAGTGATGCTCTACAGAACTTACAATCCCAATTACCGACCTATTACTCTGGTAGCTGATGACAAGGACAAAGACCCGAGACACACCCTCCTGAACATCAGTCTGACAGATTTTCAGAACCTGGCACCCAGCACAGCCGTGTCAGCGTGTGAAGACGTGAAGGCTGAGAACGGGAGTGTGGAGATGGTGGAGGGAGTTCCACTGTTGCTGCCGGGGGAGAAGATTACTGTCCGGTGTGAGGAGGGGTTCGGAGTGATCATAGATCACGTGATCAGACAGGAGTACGAGACTTCTTGTTCGGAAGACATGGTGTTGGATCTTTGTACTCCAGTTCATCTAATAAACTTAAAGACCCTATCAGACTTGGAGTTGAAGCCGTGTCCTTCACTGTTCACGAAGTGATCATATCACAAACGAATTTTCTTCAATAACAAATCTGATTATATTCCTTCTTAGTATCTCGATTATTATCCATGATTATTTATGATAAATGGTTTATAATCAGGCTAGATTATCGTATATTACTATTTTGTGCAAGCAAAAAGTTCATTCGTTCTTGTGTCAAGCAGTTTCAGTGTCACTGTAGAACATTACCTGGGGACCTCAGGCTAATTGTTGCTTTGCGGAGGGAAACGTAGAGAGAGCCGCGCATCGCCCGGTAATGTAGAACAGTGTTGTCCGCCGCCGCCGAAGACTTGTCAGACGTTGTCTGACCTGCACTGCTGCCGCGAAGCGGCAGCCCCCCGCGCGCGAAGCGCGCGGCGCGGCAGCGAAAATGGGCCGCAACGCAAGGCAACCGAACACCGCCACGCCGCGTGATTTTCGTACGCCGCCGCCGGTAATTTTCCGCGGCGTGAAATCGGAAATTTTAATTTCATTGCAATTGCCGATGAATAATTAAGGGCCGATAGCTCATTTGGGGGAGCACTGATCATTTGTATAATGAAACTAGTTACAATTACTTCTAATTCAATGAAAATGTTTTACTGACTATAATTATAAGTCGATTAGAATCTGAGTCGGGTATCACCGCGACAAGTACAAACTACAAGTACAAGTACAAACTACAAGTACAAGTACAAGTACTAACTACAAGTAAAAACTTTAAGTTTAAGTATGCAAGTACAAGTACAAGTACAAACTACAAGTACAAGTACAAACTACAAGTAAAAACTTTAAGTACAAACTACAAAACTACAAGTACAAACTACAAGTACAAGTACAAGTACAAGTACAAGTACAAAGTACAAGTACAAGTTCTCTAGTCATCCCAACTCAGTACTCGAATGTATAATTGATCACAGTAATATGACACAGCCAAATACCTGAATGCGCCGTAATTACATTATAATGTAAAAGCCCCGACCTTGGACCTTCCTCCATGTGCTCTTTTATCCGAATTGAACGAATTAGTTGAAAGCTGAAAAGGCTAGGCCGCATACTCATAGTACCACTGCGGTAGTGTAGAAACTGTACTGCCATGACTGCAAGTTTAGATCGTTCTTGTATGATTCCGCTCGCGCTGGTAGAGTTGTATGTAAATTGTATTGGTGATTTAGAAGGCCTTCTATGATCCTCGCCACGATATACCAGCTATAGTCTCATGAGGAGGCGGCCTGTAACCAGGTGCGATATTCCTTCACTGATCTGACATTGCTAGATCGAATAGAAACTCAAAAGCAGTTCAAAAGCAGCAGTTTGAAGCTTTCACTTTCAGCTTCGCCTACTCTAAGTTTTGATTTATCGACACCAACCTTTGCTGAAAAAGCTTCGTGCAATAATTTTCAGTCCATTTCGTCTATGAAGTGTTACTTCCACTTGACGTTTTTCACAATCTTACACTTGCAGTAATGCAGTGATCGTTTAACTGCAGTATTGTTGCATTGCAGATTATGTCTGATTGTCCTAGATATTTCTTATTAATTACAGTCTCTTCAAACTTGCAGCTGTTTTGGCCTAATCAATTACATAAAAATTGATGATATACAAATATCTTTAAAGGTTCCGAAGAAGTGAATCTTCTTAATTCTACTTTTTTCCAGTAATGGAATCATGTAAAGATCGCAATGAAAACCTTCTATCAATAGCATTGTAATAAATGAGTTTACTTAAATCGTTGAGTTGGATATCAGCTAAAAGATTTGGGTTAACCACACATAAAGAAAAAGAAGATGATGAGCTTGGATTGCAGAAGATTGTGGGCTCCAGTAAAATTTTAAGTAGGCTTAACGAACTTAGTGACAACAATAAAGTCGGTCTTCACGATCAAACAACGTTGTCGTTGTCAAATGCAAGTCTGCTCAAATTCAGAGATTTACAATCTAAGATCGAATGTGCGGTCGACTCAGGGAACACTAACAACTTTATCCACAGCTTGGCCCAGCTTTATTGCTTGGAGGGATGTTCAGAATTAACCAAAGCAGATATAATCGAAATTTTTTGGAAAATCTCAGGAAGTGCCTCGTCGATACGAACGATATGTGATGCGTTACGTCAAGCACTGCCAACACTACTGAGAGATGTAGATAAAGTTACTGATGAGAAGATGATTACCAGACTGATGTACGTTATTGACAATATTGCTCATTACGGAGAGTGGAATCTGACCAGGAAACACCTCGTTGAAGCCGGTTTTCTAGACCAGATGACTTTTTTGTTGGACAAGTGGAGGACAAAACCATCAGTACTTTTGGACCTTCTATGGACCCTTAGTAACCTTACCTTGAAGACAACTAACTTCAAGTTCAGCGTAGTGAAACTTCCAAATGGTAGTTCAACTTCGTTACCGGATATTCTTCAGAGACTGCTATTGGAGACCATTCCAACTGATGAGAATTGCGCTTTTTTAGCGAGAATCTTGAAAAATATCCAAGGATTGCTGTTTGGCAACAACATTTTTCACAGACACTTCACAAACCAGGAGTTCATCGACCATATGTTCTTTTTACTCCAATGTAAGCACGTACCTGAGATGCAAAAGCACAAAATTCTGTTTCATATCATCACGAACTTGATGTGCAACAACCCTCATGAACTGAAGAACTTGCTGGCTCCCCACGCCAAACAACTGGAGAATCTTGCAAGTTTTCACATGAATGGTAACGTTAGCAGAGCAGCCGCTACGATCGTTAAAAAGTACATGAGCTGTCGACGAACGAATCATCAGTGCAGGGTCATCACATCGACCAGCAAGATTTCCCTGGCGTTTTTTGTGCTTGCCTACATGGCGGATCTTTTTGGTGATCTGAAAGTGGGATATAACACGATCACGGACAATGAACTCGAGATTCCCCTGAAAAAGGAAGGTTACCTTTTGATAGCATTCTCCGTGTTACCCTTGATCTACATCAACATTTTGTCGTATCATCAGTACAAAAAGAGTAACCACCACCTCCTTTACACCGATCAAAACGTGTCGTTAGACGGGAATCCTCCGAAACGGTTTACCAGCTATCTCGTCCAATGGAGGTGGGACTCACCCAAACATGTTGTTCTTAACGTTTTGTCTCTGTTTCAGATGAGGCTGATCATAGCAGCTATTGAGATTCTCTACCACAAACCTCAGGAAATGCTATCAGTACTTCAGAAACTGTTCAACTTCACCCGTCTTAACATCCAGGAGAAAATCCTAGAGAATGTCCCTTGTATCTTCCTCAAACTTCTGATTATGTACAAGACATACAAAGATATAAGGGACTTTAATGAGGGTGTTAAAACGGACCAAGAACGCCGAACTTTTCCACGGACAGATGACTATTTTACCTTTATCACCACCGTGATATCAGTCTTATCGCTGATAACATCACTTGTAAAGTTCGAGAAGCTCTGCCGAAGTGCTACTACCAGCATCTGTTCAGATCTCCGAAAACACTCTCAAATAATGTCTCTGAACTTAGGATACATGACGATGATCACGGCTAGGATTTTCACCTGTCTCCTTCTTTTTCACCAACTTGAGGCCCACTCCTCGGGCAACAGCTCCGGTTACGGTTTCTTCTCCCTCTGCATCACCCTCCACATTCTCCTGACCTTCTTATCTCACATATTCTCCCGGCACTACTCCTACGATTTGTTCCATGGACTACACTACAAGAGAACCCACCCGGTTTATAGTTTTATTTTCAAGAAGTATTACAACACTCTCTTGAGAAATCCCCCTCACTCTGTTATCAAACGTCTCCTGCTTGTCTTTGCTCTCTCCTGGGGGGAATTCTTTGCCGTCATGTTGAGGCACCCAATAGAGTTCCTTGAGGGGCACCCCCACGTGCAACATCAGCGATCCGGTCGGTACTTTGCTCTTATCTACTGTATCCACCTGGGTGAACAAATAGCAGTAAGTACCGTTTGTTTCTGGTCACACGATCGTCAAGACACCGGTACATTTCATCTGGCGTACATTTCTGTAGGACTGTACCTAATCTCCGGGATCATCTTTCTGATCTACTTCAGGTATCTTCACCCGGACAACCAGGACCGGAGAGAGTTCCCCTCACTCCACACCAACAACCGAGTCAAGCTGATCAACACGAGCAACCAGGAAAGCAACTACGTTCCGCTCTGGCAGCAATTTTGTAATGTAACAACTGAGTCCAGTGCTAGGTTTAAGTTTGATCATTGATGGAGACACGGTCTACATGGCACAACAATTCAACTACCGGCTTCAGGAGATGAGGGTTTGTACTGTGTGTTGTCGGGGGATGAGACATAGTGAGACACACGACGAGACGTTAGACGAGACACATGGAGAGAGTCAGAGCAAGGCTGAGGAGTTGTCGTATCTGATGAGGAAAGTGAAAAATAATAAATCTCTCTATGCCGAGCTCCCAAACCTTGACCAAGCGGTCAAGTTGAACTCCGAAAATCCTAGATTCTTAGAACTGTACCGCCAGAATGCTGAGTTGAGAAGTCAGATTGAGAGAAAATATGAAGTGTTACAGTCCAGACTGTCCCAAAGTCCTAATGGTCTGTCGGAGGTTGGACTACAGGACTTCAGAGAGACTTGTCAGACTTATTTCTATTGGAGTGCCTTGCAGTGGGAAAGTGCTGTGAAGGAAAATGCGAGAAGGAAACCGGCAGCAGGCCACCATTTCATAACGGTCGTTTGATTAATAATAATTGAATTAATTTGTATCTACTAGTTCTTTTAAATAAAGCTTTTGAATAAAGCTGTTCTATCTGCATCATGCATCGACAACGAAATTGTTAAAATTAATTCGTCCAAAAATTGTTTTTCTAATCAAATTGAAATTTTTAGGGTTAATTTGCTGATCTGACCAAAATTAGGAAATTTTTGAGATTATTTCACTACTTATTGTATTAGTGAACGCACCTGGCTTTGGTTCAGGGAAGGGACCAGAGGGTCAGTGGCAATTTGAATGTTGAATTACCAAAAAATTGATTGTACGTAACACTGAATGTTAGACAAGGAATGGAAGCTAAGGGGTACCGTGCAGTCTAATCTTTAGTGCAACCTTTACAGTTTACATTACATTTACTCAGTATGTTGTCTGTTGAGAGGTACACACTAACTCTAAGCACCATGAAATTAAGCACTTTTTAGAGGCAGCGACTACAATTATGTAAATTCAAGACGCAGCACAGAAGAAGTCTATGAAATTTGAAAATGGAATTAGTAATATTACAATTTTTCGGTAATTTTATTTGGAATCTAGGATGTTGCAAATAATTTACTAAGGTATTTTGGCGAGGGATCACAAATTTTTGCCAATATTTGACAATGAGAAGATAAAAAACAGTGCTTCATTATAGCTTCCGATTTGTTCAAATTTGTTACCCCTCCCTATAAGTACATTTCATAACCAAATAAATTAATTTGTAATTACGTCGCATTTCCCAAATAATCTAGAAAATTGGAGCCATAAGAATCAAAATCAGTTTTGTGAAGATAAAAAGTTTGTCTGTATAACATCTTAGACTAAGAGAAGAGCATCTCCGTGAGTCTGGGGGCATATCGACATCTGTCTGAATCAAATGAACTGGAGTACAAAGATCCAACACCATGTCCTCCGAACAAGAAGTCTCGTACTCCTGTCTGATCACGTGATCTATGCTCACTCCGAACCCTTCCTCACACCGGACAGTAATCTTCTCCCCCGGCAGCAACAGTGGAACTCCCTCTGCCATCTCCACACTCCCGTTCTCAGCCTTCACGTCTTCACACGCTGACACGGCTGTGCTGGGTGCCAGGTTCTGCAAATCTGTCAGACTGATGTTCAGGAGGGTGTGTCTCGGGTCTTTGTCCTTGTCATCAGCTACCAGAGTAATAGGTCGGTAATTGGGATTGTAAGTTCTGTAGAGCATCACTGACCAGGCGTTTTGGGAAGTTTCGGGACAAAGGAGGAGGAGTTGGTTTTCTGCTCCTTCTTTTAACTCCATGTCACTTTTCTCATTCAGTGCCTCGTCTGAGCATCTCTTTATAAATGCTTTTGGGGCAGTTGCTTCTGCTCTAAGGTACGTTGTGAGACAGAAAAAGGTGTCCTCCAGTCGAAAAACTGCAAGTTTACAACCGGATAGGTTGATGTTCTCTTCCGTGTCAATTGTGATCAAGGTCGTCAGTTCCCAGTTCAAGGTGTCGTCACAGAGAGATGTCCAAGATAGGGGATATAATTTTTCATTGTTCCATCTTGACCTGATACTCTCGGAATAGTTGACCTTGACACAAAATCCGGTTTCTAGCTTCTGCATCACCACCACCTGGTCTTCCACACTGCTCCACCGCTCACTGTTACCCAAGATGGACTTAGCTGCGTGCCCCAAGAGACAGCCTTTCCAGCCGATTATTGTTGAAGAGTACATGTCCAAATCGTATAGAATATCCCCTAACAGTTCGTTGTACAAACTGCAGTAAGACAAATCATCTAGTTGGAAGGAGAAAATGTTGCAAGTGTCGAGATGTTTGCAGTAGTCCCAACATTGGTTCCCGGGGGGCAGCTTGAACCGGAGGAACGGAACTGTTTTTACCTTGGTAAAATGCAGGAAACATGTCGCTTCACAGGAGGCCTTGGGAGCATAGTGCAATGTGACCATAACCAAAAAAGTTAGCTGTAAACTTCCACTTTCACGCTCAGTCATTTTATGGTCCCAGTTAATCTTCAAGTGATTACATTAACGAATAGGGCTTTTAGAGCAGCCTGTACTATAAGTAGACTTTTTTAAGAACGTGGGGGTAAAAATGGGCTTTTTCTCGCCCACTAAAAGTTTTATTTATGTATTTCTCGAGGATTATGCGATACTGACGCATTAAAACATTTTACTTTTATGGGCAAATTTCTTTTCAGTCTATAAAGACTGTATTCACAAAGTCTGCATACCTGAAACACATTTTTTGTACTTCATATCTTAGTTAAGGAATTTGTTTTCAATTTCATGAAGATATTTAAGTTTAACAATATTTCATAATGATATTAATATTTAACGTATAGATTCTGTCAGTAATACTGTTAGAGATAAAACGTTTGGTAAAAATGAAAATTTCATTTTAGCGAAGTAGACAAGCTAAATTATGTTAAGCTGCATCGCCATTCTGAGCTCAACGTACAATATATATATATAATTATATCTTAAAATTGTGATTTCCATCTTATTTTATAGTGATTAAATTTTTAATTTTTAACCGCGCTATGAATTTAATTAATAAATTTAATGCCAATTCCATGTACCAAATTTTTCAACTAAAGATGATTATGGCAGTTTATCCAGCGGACAATCGTTCGCCACGAACTAAGGATATTGAATAGTTCGATGAATATTCGAATTCGTATTAATTCGATGGTATTATAGCGAGACTCCTTTAAATTCGTTCAATTTTTCATGTGCCGTAGGTGGACTCTATCAGGCTCTGTCAATGTTCTTGAGACTCTTTGTTTACGTCAAGTTCTATATAGTACTAGTTGGAATATCCTTAGACTTAAAGTTTCAAAGCAACTCTAGAACTAGTTTTGAGATTGCTAAAAAACGCCAAAAAAAGTCCTCTATCAATGGCGTTCGACTTAATTAATCTATAAATCAAAATATTCAAACCTTCGAAGTCATGTTACATGTTAGTTCAGATTAAAATGACTGGAAAATTTTGGGAAAAAGTTCGCTGCAAAGTTTTCTTAGCAGAGAGTAAAAGATGCTCACCCCTTGGCTGTGCAGATTTGAACCCTGGACCCCTCAAATGGACCCCCAATGCTCTAATAGCTCTGCGCTATTCGATGGAAATGGAATTCGCGCAAATTCGCGCGGGTTCTCCGTAAACCGTAAACGATTTGCGATTGTTGATGTTCGCCAATTATATCTAAACTGCCGCGATTATATTAGAAATAGAATATAGTAAGAATATACTTATAGTGAATGTTTATTTCAATGAACAAAAAACGTTTGAATGATGACTACGCAAACATGATGATGAATGAAATAAAAATAAACCTGATTATTGATTGTTAAACTTATAGTGATTGGTAAAGTCAAAGACTCAAAGAGCCGGTGTCGCTATAAGTCTCTGAGCACTTCTTTAAGTACCAATTAAGAGAGCGGACTTACAGTTGTCATCACTGACCGATAACGACAGTATAACTGTAAGTGAGCGGTCTAACATTTTTTAGCACTAACCGATAACGACAGTATAACTGTTAGTGAGGGGCCTAACATTTTTTAGCACTGACCGATAACGACAGTATAACTGTAAGTGAGCGGTCTAACATTTTTTAGCACTAACCGATAACGACAGTATAACTGTTAGTGAGGGGTCTAACATTTTTTAGCACTTACCGATAACGACAGTATAACTGTTAGTGAGGGGCCTAACATTTTTTAGCACTGACCGATAACGACAGTATAACTGTAAGTGAGCGGTCTAACATTTTTTTAGCATTAACCGATAACGACAGTATAACTGTTAGTGAGGGGTCTAACATTTTTTAGCACTAACCGATAACGACAGTATAACTGTTAGTGAGGGGCCTAACAGTTGTCACAAAGTCTGTTTCAGTAGTTGGATCTATTTCTTCGTACTCCGTCTTCCATCTAGCACCATTTAGACCACTAAAAGCAACGCCACCAACTTTATCACCAGCCCAAGTTGTCGAACAATCGGATCCAGCCCTGAAAGATAGGAGTCACATGACAACCAAATTGAAATTCGGATTTGAAATTTTCAGGGTACTGCAATAGATCTTACACAGCACAATTGTGCGGTACGTGGATCACGTGATCTCTACATGCCATGTACTTTCTCTTGTATCTAATTCTAAAAGTAAAAGAATGTCCTTGTTCTTCTGAGGAAAATGCAAAGTTAATGGTATCCAGCCTCGTGTCTTCCTTTTGCAGAATTTGATTGGAAGTCTTAAACGGAATTTGAACTTCAATAGAATATGTCATATTGTTTATTGCAATATTGCATATGCAATTCGATTTTAAAATTCAGAACTGAGAGGGGTAGAATGATAGATCAGTTGAACTTGAATAGCACCACGCTTTTGAATAGCATCCCGCATTAAAAAATAATAGATCAAATTACGTCAAGTTTAATAGAAATACCTTTTGAACTCTAGCTCATACACGAGTTCTCGGTTCAAAAATAAAAAGAAGCTTGTGCTATTTTTCACAATTTTCCACTCTCGCCAGTATATTGAGTTACTTTGATGCTCTCCGTCCACAACAAACTTTGCTCTTTTCCATGGTCCACAGCGGTGAACGTAAACTCCTGGGTCATTACAGAAATTCAAATTCAATATTTCGAGTCTGGAAAAAAACTATACAATTCTAAGTCTCCACTTCCAGTGACATTCCCTCGGTAATTGATCCAGGTCAATTAGTCCCCAGCTAGTAAGGTCTTACCAAATTAGATTTTACAGTTCCTTATTATACCAGCCTTGACCTTCATTTCAAAAACATGAAATTTGCTGTAGTGTAGTGGTCAGTTTTTCGAGGTACACTTTTTTCCGAGTTTACCTAAATAGATATCCCAGACCATGGCCAATGCTCTGTCCCTTCCTCCCTCACTTACCCAGACGGATATCCCAGACAAACCAGCCAATTCTCTGTCCCTGACGGTCGTAAAAGTTGGAGTATCTTGTAGTGTCTTGAACTCCACTGTAACTCACGTAGACAGGATTGTGTTCTAGGTGAACCGTCATGATACAGTCGACCGTGGTGCACTGCTTGCACTCGCGGTAACAGTTCCGGCTGATCTCTCTCCACTGTCCACCATTTTCTGCAGAATTTTAAACTTGAATTCGAATAAAATGCAAATCAAATTTTGACAACCCTAGTCATGCTAGTTATTCGCCGATTTAATGTTCGAGCTGAAAGCCAAATAAACTTGTGTAGAAGTAGAACTTAAACATGACGTCACTTCGCATTGATTCTATTTTCACTGACAAGTGAACATGGTTTTATTGCTTTGTGTCTGACTACAATCACCAGTATAAGTAATGGATGTTTAGCTAGGTCATCAGGTTATATATCGAGGTCAGACTCAATCGTTGATTTGAACGATCCGACCAGTTGATATTGTACAACTACAACTCAATACTCGCATACTTTCAGAAACGCTCTGCTCTGACTAGCGGCCCTATTCTCATAAATCGGATATTGTTTGGCAGTTGTAACACCAATACTGCTAACGTCTTGATCTAAGGCCAAATTTGATTGAAGTTGAGATTTTGTCGATATCTGAGGGAGTTTGGATTTAATCGACTGATAAATAGTATATTTGCATTGTTGAGGTTAAACTTTTGGTACTGCCAATAAAATGCTCATGCTGGCGCGTCTAATTTTGTTCGCGAATTTGGACTCCAAGTTACATGGTATTGCAATTGGTCGAGGTTTCTTCTTACTCTTCTTCATGCATTTATTTGTCTTATAGTTATACTCTTCTCTTATATGCATATTCGTCCTATTCTTATCTATGCAGAGATTCCTCTTACCCTTGCCTATTCACCCGGAGGAACAATCCGGCCAGCTCTAATTCTCTATCAAGATTTTGAGATGCCCACTAAAATGAGATGCAGTACTCGGTTCCATCAATTATTCACAACCATATCATTCATTGCATTTGACTTTATTAATTACTTAATACTTTATACTTATTTTATTCTCACGTCTCACAATACAAAACTTCGCACTTACTTGATTTCCCACTCTCAATAACGGAACTTAACATCCAGAAAGCCGAAAAGAATAGAATGCAAAAACAGGAAAGCATTGTTGCTAGCGAATACAAAATGAAATAAAACAACTGATTGAGAATTCTAGAAACAATATCTGACTCGTAAAAACATATGTAATATTTCTCTTATGAACTCAATTATGTCGACAAGACGCACCACGAACTTAGAAATTGTTTATGAAATCCGAGTCTGAGTAGCACTAAGTTTAACAAACAAACTGATATTTTTTGTAACGCCCGCGTTTAAACAAGCTTATCCGCTCTCATATCGATACTATACGTTTTAGTTACTACTTAGTTATAGTAGACAAAACTAAGAGTAATTGTTATTACGTTAATTAAAACCATTAATTTTAAATGGTTACAGTCTCACCTGAATTTAAACATGATCTTTTAAGTTCAAAGTACAAATAACAATAAAAAGTAAAACACCAGTAACAAATGCATCACGTCAACGAACTGCATCTATAACGTTCAGTTTCAATTTTCTCTCAACTCAAATGGAGCTCTCCAGAGACTTAGAGAGATGTCGAGTCTTGTACTTCTCCAGATGCCTCTGTAAATCTTTAGTCTGATAATAGTCCTGTAAAAGTTCTGTCTCCCCTGTTTCGGGTAATGTCCAGGATGCGATCGAGCACACCAACAGCGCCGTCCCTACGAAAACTTGGGGCAGAGCATCTAGAATATCAGCTATATAGTTTATGTGAGGAGCCAGGGTGGCTGCCAGACGGGACATCCCGAAACAGATACCGACTACAAAACCTCGGGACGGTGTCGGGACGATCTCCACCGTGACTAGGTACACCAGGGAGAAGAGTCCGCTAGTCACGATCTTACCCACCAGCAGGAGGACAAAATCAGAGTATTTGTTGGAGGCGATGAGCCCGAAGGAGGAGGCGGCGGCGGCGAGAGTTGTGATGATGAGCGACGTGCGACGAGGCAGACAGCGGGCAAGGAGAGTACTGAGGAGGAAGCCAGTTAGGTTGCTCCCGGCTGAAAGGAGGACGAGGGAGGAAACGGGAACTCCTAGCTCTTTGGGACTTTGTTTGAAGAAGGCTTCGTAGTAACTTAAGTAATAGGCAACCGCTGTTATAAACCTGTAGAGGGACCGGAAATATTATAGTGTTTCAGGTCAGACGGCTCTTGGACGGCTCTATAAAACGGTTCTTTTATGGCGGCAGGAGCTGTTTGACCCATTGGTCATACATGAACATCATGTTATCGTATCATGAATGATGAGCTGCTGTGCTTCTATAAAACTGACTAGAGGATTATGCTATTTCCATGTATAACGATTTTTAGTTCTAACGAATTGATTTTGATAAGTATAACCCCACTGTCTAACAGCTTTGATTACGCTATTTCAATTTGAATTAGTATTTTTTTCGGTTTGCGTCAATTTTATCGTAATTATATTTTCTACATAAATGATGCTATAAAATGGTTTCCCAAGGTATCGAAGATCTAACGCTATCTGGAAAGATTCCTAGATTTTAAATTCGATGACATTTCTCCTTACCAAATGTAAAGAAGCGATAATATAGACTGTCTATATTTCCTGTATCTTGAGCCTCTTAAAACATCTTGAAAACTTTGCGTTGACTGTGATCTGTGAAACCGTTCGTTTGGTACATTTGTCACTTCCATCTTGATTATCTAAAGTAAAAAGTAAAAAGGCAGTGCAGTCGAAGCAGCTAAGTCCAGTTATTAATTTTATCTTGAATTCATAAGGAATAATGGTGCTGTACTTGAATTTTTAAATATCGTTCAGAAGTTGAGGTAATGATTGCGTCATAAAATTTTTACAAACGAGAATTAAAGATTTAGTGCACGAACCTTGGCAATAGATTTCACTAAATCACTGGATTTCTTTTTATCATGCTTTGCTGAATTTCCAAAGGTCCAAGCGGCACTCTCGATACCGAGACATGCGGTCATAATCAGGAGGAATAATATCAGAGCAGAGCTGAAGAGGGCTTGGAAATGCCAACTGGGAAATTTTCATGTCGGGGATATCTTGAGTTATGAGACTGAGACTCCTGTTTTATGAAATTCCCGACTCATGACAATTGACATGAGTCAAAACAACTATTACTGAAACTCTAATGTTGCCATAAGGGAAATACTAAGGTGTGATCCGGGTCTGCACATGATTATACTCATGGCTTTACCCGGACCCCCTCCCACCACCTTCTCCTAATTTATGAACCCCACTGACCATTATTGTTACCCAAAACTTACGTGTGCTGACTTAAGAGTTCCCCAAGGTACAACATTAGAACCATTGCTGGTCCCCACAGAACAAAATAGCTGAGGATACACCAAGATCTCCTATCTGAAATTAACAATAAATTTTATAAAACCTAATAGCACCTGATCACGTCTTCACGTCTTGATCAGAACTTGATCAACATTTTACACAATGTGGAACTGGCAGAGCGAAATCTATCTTGACGCTGACACTAGATTCATATAGTGGACACGTTCATGCTTTAATAGGCGGTTAGTTTCATGAAACATAAAGACGAGAGGTTAAGCTGTTTAAGCGTGAGTTTGGTGCACGTTAGAGCCAACCGGCCAAGAGATTGGCTAGATGACAGCATGTTTTTAGAATGTAGAAGTCGGGAGTGTGAGACACTGCAACTTAATCGTTGGTTTAATCTAAGATAAATATGTTAAGTTTAAGAAAAAACATCCCAATTTTGATCGGGTTTGTGGCTTGAAGCCGCCAGTTCCATTAGCACGTTTGATTACGTGTAGCGGGCACCAAATGTAATGGATCGATCTTATATAGACTTGCAGTCGCTCATTTCAATCCCAGTCGTACTTGAAGTTGATGCGACGCTATAGACAGTTCTATCGTTTGGCGTTTTCACTCGGGTGCAGTTGCTATCATTATTTGCAATTTATTATTTTTTATTATTTCTTAAGTGATTTCGATTAACTTCAAAACAGAGTAACAGGAGAAAATGTGTCAGCAAAAAACAATAAAAAACTGCAATATACCTGGCCTAGAATACTCGATAGAAATAACGAAAGTGTTGATCCAGTAGCCACCGAAACATATACCATCAAGGAATCGACCCAAGATGTAAATCTCGATGATAGGAGTAAAAACGATGAGGAGGGAGGAGAGAAAAGCAGCGATAAGAGACGCTAACACTGCAAATCTTCTACCTCGGGTATCAGAAAGGATACCTAATAGACAACCACCTGAAGTTGATTAGAAAATATAAAATGTTTGAAAATATAACATGTTTGAAAATATAACATGTTTAAGTTATTTTCGACGCGACGGTTAACATTTTAGTAATCGTTTATATCATGTTGCTCGATATTGATTGGTCGAGAACCTACATTTCGTTGGTCAATCCCTGTCAGCTGAAATATCATATGAAAAGTTTGTGACCCTTCCCCGAATATTTTCTGTACCACTGGAGGCATCGTCTGACAAACTGAAAAGTGTCTATAACTCACCTATCAATGCGCCGATGAAAAATGAAGAGCTTGCCATAGGTAGGTTCAAACCGAAGTGGTCGTCTTTGCAGAGTAACTTGAAGAAAACCAAAAAGTAATTTTCACTTTTATTTCCCAGCAGCACCTGAGGGTTAATTTTCTCTTTTATCAAATCAAATAAGATAAAATATCTATAACACACCTCATTCTCATAAAATTGAAAAGTTTGCAATTTTCTCTAAACGCAGGCCACCACTCATAGATTTTAGAGAAAGAGTTCAATAGTCGTTTAATTTTCACTAAGCGGTTTGTCTCATGTCTGTGAATTTAGCACAACGCCTTTACAAATTTGGCATAAACAATTCTAAAAACGACGTGTTTTAAAGTCCAGAACTGGTTGCTCCCAGCTTGGTAGAGTTCCACCGTTATTTAAATATTGTTGTTTAAATATTATTGTTTGTGTATTCAGCCGCTGAGCTTTTTAAAAATCCAGACCTGATCTTATTCTAACCACTGACGTTCCCGGCCCTGCTTCAGGCTTATCACTGTTTATTGTAATCAACCTTCAAGCATCGCGAGGATTACAGGATGGCGAAAACTAGCCTAAATAAGGTAAAAAAGAATTTGGCAGTATGCATCGAAGAAAAAATGCTGAAGATTAGCTGGCAGCATATGCATATGATATGGAATTCCATAGAGGATATGTCAGTAATTATACTTGTGTACGAGCATACAACTACTAGAGCAGATGAATAATCAGAAATCTTCGACATTTGAGCAGGGGTGCTCCAGGGTGACAATCTTGCCCCATACCTCTGCAATAGTGATAGACTATTGCATGAGGAAAGCAGTCAGCGCCAACATCGGGAGGCTGGGTTTCACTAATCACTAGTAGGAGAATTCAGCAACAAAGTATAACTATAACCCGGACGTTGACCTCGCCGATGATAAAGCCTTACTCAGTTACTCATAGTCATTGGGGATATCAAGACAGCTTCCGAACTTATATTTACCGTGTAGAATCAGCTGCAACCAAGATGGAACTGTTCATGAATGTTTGAAAACCAAAGCCATAACTCTGTACACAGAAGATCTTCAGCGCCGCTCAGGAGAAACCATCGAGAAGGGAGAGGATTTTATTTACCTTGGCTCATAAATCGATGAAACCGAAAGGTATGTAAAAGTCAGAAGGGAAACTTAAAAGCTTCAAGGGCTGCCCTGACCCACGGTGAGGTGAGACATAAGGGAGTAGACCTAAACAGAGCAGCCTGTCGTCTACCAACGTAACAAAAGGATGTTGGGACACACAAAAAAGGAACTGTATAAACCCTGATGTGGTACATAACCCTGATGATGGGACATAATGGAATTGGAAGAAGGTATCTGCGTTCTGCAATAGATCGGACTTAGTTCCGAATTAGGAGAAGTATAAGTAGTGGTCGTAATCACTTTAAAATGCGATGATCAATATCATGATTGCGCATACTTAACTAATCATTGGTTAACCGCTTTTATATAATGTGAAAAAATGCCACCCGACTCCCCAAAAATACCTTTCGCTATCATGAGATTATGTAACTATGGTTAATCGAATTTCACCACAATCATCTAGCAATACAAATTTCAGATCGGACTCGCGTTATCCGACATATAATTCTTCTTAATAGATCAAAAGATCTGAAAGTTATGTTAAATTTTAGGTGATCATTTTACCGTATTTAATTATGAAATTATATTCGGAAATTCGCTCGTGATTTTAAGCGTTGGGATCGTGTAATTTACCACGGTTAAAACAGGTTATTACCTAATATTTGACATTTTGACGATCTCCTGGACAATATTCAATTTGCTGGTCTCACTTCGTTGTCAAGACGGTATCTTCGCGACTCATATTTTAATTAACAATTGAAATGCCCCAGCAAAATTAAACGTAGGTTATCATGCTTCAAATGCTTCAATATATAAAGGATATCTAATTGCTGGATGTGGTCACAATGTCACATGATCAGGCAAGTGTTGCCACTTCGTGTCGCGAAAAGGCTCGATTACCGACTATTTCACGGCGAGAAAACGTTTACCACCTCGCTACCGAATAGTTGGAAAGTTTAAAATATATTTTGAAGAGGTTGAAGCTTAATTTATTCTAATTTTAATCAGAATTAAATAGACATTATGTTTTGATCAATCTAATGACTTATAGTAAGATCAATATATCGACGGCAGACCATTTTTTAGTTTATTTTTATGCTAAAATTCTGTTTCAGCTCTATATATATACGTTAACTTCAGGTTGTAATAATTAAAAGCCGCACCAACCAAGCTTTCTTGACATGAGAAAAGTTTTATTTTGATAAATAAAGACTACGTTTAACTATCAGTATACTTATAATGTTTTATGTGTATGCCGTTTTTCTTGCACCTTTCTTTGAGGTATATAAAGTTGCCAGTATTCTTTTGCCTTTGTAGATGCGAGCGGACGTAATCATTTAACAAAGCCGTAAAAGTTTACAGCGATTCTTTTTACCATTTTCTTCAGCCGGGGTTTCTCGATCAAAAAGTAAAAAATTACGTGTTTGGATGGACAGATGGTTAAGACTTTGTTAAATATGCCCAATTTAACCATAACCATAGTAAAAATACCGGTGTATATAAGGCCATGTTGAATTTTTTGCCCTCTGACAAGAAGCAGATCCCAGGGTTTCATGATCACATGGTCAGTGTTTTAATCCCCTAACCACATAAAACAAACAGAAAAAGCCAAATTATAACCCTAAACCACAAATTTGTTAATGCGATTGATATTTTGGGTGAACACATTCTCTTGGACGGCGCCGGTATTCCATCTTGCAGCCTAGTCCTAGATAGAGTAGATAGACTATCCATTACAAACCCAATGATTAAGAGTAACCAATCTTACTTTTATAGAGATACTCCTGCGACTGGCAATCCATCATTTTATCATGTTTTGACTGCCCTGAACCCTACATTAATGCCCCCATTAACTCTAGACCAAAAGCTTGCAGATTTCTCTCGAACGGATTGGCAACTCTTTTATACGTTAATTTATATACTGTTCTAAAGCATAGAATGAAAATTGCTCGTTCAAGACAAATTACTGGTTCAATGAAAATTGAAAATATTTCAAACAGTCACATTTTATTACAACCGAGTTCATATGATCGTGTCGACGTTTTGTCCCAGTATGGCTGCCTGCGGGCGCTGCCCTAAGAACGTCAACTTTTTAGTCCCAAGCATCTCTTTCGTCTATATAAGCTTTCTTACTAAATCAAACGTCTCAATCGACCAACCCCGGGTTGCTGATGTTAATGATGTTGATATGTCATCACACATTTTTCCTATTTTTGCTGCGACATTTTTCCAATTTTCCCGTCTTCCTCCTTATCTCCCTCTCCAGGTCCCGTTTCTTCCTCCCATCGCTAGCTCCATTCCTCCCGACACATTCCCTCCTACACTTTCTCTTACAGTTACACGCGTCAGTTGTAATACACTCCACGTAACAGGCCTCCCAGCAGGAAACTTCCTTAGGCAGATTCACAAACACACCCACCTTTCTCGTGTCCACCTGGCATTCCTCCTTGGTTCCCTTCTCAGTTTCGCAGCTAGTTCCACAGTCCTTGCCCGCCGGACAGCACGCCGCCAGCTTGATGTACCTCTGTTCTTGTCTCCACTTCCGGCTGATGGTGGCGTTGTGGGCTATCTTGTCTTCACAGGCAGCTGGAACGTTGACGTCTCCAGAAAAGTCGCAGATCTCAGCACCACCTCCCGTCTCCAACTTGCTATCGTCGTACGGACAAGTACAGGTGAGATCTGCAGCTGGTATCCCTACATCCTTCCTGAGTTCGCCCCGGAAACAGGAAGGGAAGTAAGGGGGGTCTATGGTCACGTGGTACTTATATCTCCCGTTCTTATCAAATCTCCCACCGCACTTGTCCACGTCTATCCGCGTCAGCTGCCTCCCGTTGTCAGCTATCGGACCAAATATCGGTATCCCGTCAAGGGCTACTCCGAATATGGGAGACTCGTTCCTACATATAGGCAAACTGACGCAAGGGGAGTACTGGTGATAGTGGTACTGGTTGTCAGAGGTGGTGCTTCCTCCGCAAACGTCAAACTCATCTGTGTCAGCAGCGTAGAAACAGCCCTTTTCTGAAGTGCTCCACCAGCTGTGAATGTAAGCTCCCGACACTGAAATACCGATCGGTCCCGAGGGCAGACAAGTTAGCTCCTTCCCTTCTGGTCTCATCACTGGTTCTTTGAACATGGTGAAGGAGTTCCAACTCTCCATCATGGGGTTGGGGAACTCCCCGACAGCGTGCCAGGGTACTCCGTTAGTGGTGACAGTGATGGATCCGTCTTCGTTGTCAACAGCAAACAACTGACTTTTCAACTTGCTCCTGTCAGTCTGGTCATCCTTGATAATCTCCCTGGAGGTGAACGCAGCTATTTCCTTGTCAGTTAGGCCTAGAGCGGGCCTGGCAGCTAGTTCCAACAGCACGAGACAGACGAACAGCAGCATGCTTGTAAAATGTGGTGCAACTTCCGGCTGTGCTGCAGACAGTCACACTGTTTGTGTCACGTGACACCAGGACAGCGACTTTGTCCAGTGAATTTACTGGATTGCAACAAAACTGACAGTAAATAATGTCAAGCCGTTAATGTGGCTTACATCATGTCACTTCAGCAGTTCTACCGACTGCCTGCCTGGCATTCCTGTCAGAAAAATTTAGCTGAACATGAGGATTGATGTGAATATGTTGATGTAGTGAAGGAAAATGTAGAAAATTGGGGCGGGTAATCGACAGTTATGCTCTCTCATTTCAAGATCTGACAAAAATGAAGGTTCCAACGAATAATAAGAAAATCTAAAACGTCATCTTGATACAAGTTTATACCCAAACTTCAAACTCAAAATTGCACTTTAGTCTCAGACAAGGCACTGAGGCACTTAGCAGAACCCTGTTTTGCCTCAACTTTGACAACCAAAATTATAAGGCCAAAAGTCAAAACATGGCTCTCTGATCTGACAACTTGAATATATACCGATTGACTGTAGAGACCTAAAATGTTACCATCGCAAGTTTGCACAACCAGCTTCTATTGTCAGCTATCAGTATCGATATGGTATCGCTAGTGGTACCTCTAAGTGGCAATATTGACGATGTGCAATTTCGTTCAATATTTCAAACTATTATATGAGTCATTCATAGGGCGGAGCTTCAACGTTACGATTACCTTGATGATTTATAAACATAAGTGTTGCAAACTTTACTCTCTATTACGCTCCATAACGCTCTATCAATCATTTGCATTTCAGTCCCGGCAAAAACTCTAGCCACGCGTCGCCCGTTTAGTTTAACGTCAACGAATTCCAGTACCACATTGTAAGTATCGGAATAACAGCTAGTTCTCTTGTCCAAGTATCAAACGGGTTGCTCTCTTTGTATGTGTTTTTATTTTTTGAGTCTCTTGCTTCGGTAGTTTGGAAACATTACTCATCACACACTGTAATGACAAGCAGAGTCGCTAGAAAAAATATTCATATTGTGCAACTTCCACTGCGAGGTAAAATATTTTAATTTACTAATGGTTCTTGCAGATGAAAAATTAAGACCACTGCTTTTACAACGATAAATCATATATACAACGATATATCATATAAGTAGGAATAAAAAACGTACCCCATCTAAAATAGAGCCGTTCCTGCAAGGTATAAAGTATTTGGAGATATCTCTCTGGTTCTGACAGTCAACAAACCCATCTTCACACCACCAGTCGGGCTGCCTGAACAGAATTTTGAGTCATCATCCATATCTCATGATAAGGGGTCTTCACATATGACGTCATCACCGTAGGGGGGGGAGGGGGTTTCCAAAGTGATGACGAATGATGGCGG
>JH154734.1:6940-41435 GCA_000226015.1 Mnemiopsis leidyi | reverse complement strand
TTGATCAGAATTTTACAAAATCAGAAGAAAAATTTTCAAGTAAAAATTCTGATTCAGAAATCTGATGAAATACTGTGTTTTCACTGACTTGGTAAAAATTTTTCAAAAATTACTGCAAATTAAACCAAAAATCAAAGATTTTTACATGAAGTAGGAGGGGGGGGGTTCCGACTGTGATGATGTCATTATGGTACATTTAGGGGGTTCTGTAATGATGATGAATGACGAATGATGACAGAAGGGCGGAGGGGGGTAAAAATTACCAAAAATTTGCTGACGTCATATGTGTACTACCCCTAATCATCACAGGGCACTTATCATCACAAGTAAATTATCAGCGACCTGCATTACTTATCATCATCAGATGTAATCATCGCTATCAATCATTGCTCATTGATAAAAGTTACGTTGAATCTAAATAAACCTTCTTATTATTCTTTATGGTTAAAGAAATTAGACCATTGAAACCAAATGGCTGTAAAATTTAAAACTAACTTGGAAAAGAGAACGTCCAGAAATGTCCTGGAAGATCCCACCAATCCCACCAGGAGATTTAGAAAGTGTATTCGCCACTGAAACCTAGCCACTTGCACGGATTCAATTATCTGAAATTTTTGGTTCATTAAATGATCAATGAAGCTACTTGAGCTGACTGACTTTAAACTGCTATTTGACCAAATCGTAATTCCGATTTTACCGAGTCATACCCATACCTGAGGATTTGCAAAATGTAACAATGAACAATATAACGTGTTCTTAAAGATGTAAAGTGGTTTAGTAGCTTATTTATAAATTAGTTGTCAAGTAGTTTAGTCTTGATTCGATTGGGGGAAAGTTTAATGTTTAAACGGTACTCATGCAGGGATTTTAAAATTCGGTTTTGCGCAACGTACGTGCAACGTATTAAGTGGTACAAACTCAAAAGGCGGTGCCAACAGTTCAATGGTCTGTTCATCTTTTCAATCTTATTAGCATACAACTTGTTGTGTCTTTGGTACAAGTAAGGCTTCCTTGCACTTGATTAGTAAAATATGAGGTCATATTCCGGCGTGACGAATCAAGTTTTTGTTTTCATTCTTTAAAGTTTAAAACAGAATTTAAGATAAAAAATTTCAAACCGTTCCAATAAACTGCAGCATGGTTGTTCGTCTACTATCTCCTCATCTCTCTAGACACTCTTTCCGACAAATAAATATTAAATACAGGATAAATTGCACTTCAAAGAAACTTAGGGCTAAAGTAAAAAACTCGTACTAGAAGAGTGGGGAGGCTGAAACATTAGACGTTTATCAGACGTTCCCGCATGACGATATTAAAGAGTTGATGAGATTAAACAGACCTGGTATGGGGTCCAACTTTACCTTACTTTCACATGGCACTCTATGTATAGTCCGGACAGAAAATAGGAAGCCAGGGGCATTTATGATTGATCGGAGCATTAATGTGCATCAATGTAAAGGTCAGTTTTGCGACTTTTTCAAATACTGACATCAAACATTTGTGCGTTCGTTGTCGCATGTAAACAATGGTGCTGCAGCGAGATAAAATGGGAAAAATCTTCCCACCAATAGAGCGATAATAAATTAGCTTAAATAAAGCTTATCGGCAATCCGATTCCTTATAGTCACTACCCAACTCAAACAGCCTTTATTGCAACCTTTACATAGATTTTGTAAGCGTGCCAATAAACGTGTAGACAGCTTTAAACCACGTTCTTTAGATTCCTAGAATGCTATATGTGATACTGGGTATAATAATCATCTTATTAAATTGCTTGATCTTCATCAGACGCATAGCGTAAATCGAACTTTTGAATTTGATGCATTCGTGATTGTAAATGTTAGGACTCTCTTGGAACTATAATTAGAATTTGTTGAAGCACGTTCCTTAAAGAGCGGAACTTTGACTAGTTCATCGGGTTGCTCCAAACTTTTCACGAAACGATGCCAGTGCCAGTATAGCAACCAAGCCTCAAGTCAACCACCACTGCAAAAAAAGTTGTATGGTGGTAGGATTATTACTCTATTTTGAAAATCGTTCTAACCGACATTTTTCTGTCAAACGAAATATAAATTCAACATCTTCGATTTTAAATTTTTTAGTTATTGTTTCGGTTAAAACTATGATCGCTTACGTCTGAATTGGGCGTGATTTTGCGGCTTCAGAACTTATGTTCCCAAGCAGAAACAGATTTAATTTTTCTGTTAGAAACTGATGATTTGGTGAGAAAATGATGCTTATCCTTACGAGACATATTTAAGTCGGACCTAACTCGGACAACCGGAAAATCGATCGGGCAAAATTATGGCGAGTTTTTCGAAAAACCGTCACATTTCGGACGTCGAATTAAATCAGGGTGTTTGTAGCTTTTTTCACCGTTCTCTTTTCTTAACAAAAATTAATTCAACATTTGAGAAAATTGATAAAAAATAAAATTGATTCGAAGTAAAATCAAAATCATAAATCGTTTTCTTCTTCATCATCTTCTTCCAGTGGGACGGTTTCGTCTCTGCTGGGTTGTTCTTCACTCTCCAGTGTACTCTTAGGTGTCTGCTTCTCTGATCTTATAGACGATATCTCCAAGGCCTTCGAACGTTAGCTTCAGCTTAACTTGCTATCCTCCGGAATTAGGTATTGGAGACCAACGGTTTCTAATGTCCTCTTGTAGGTTGATAACCTACTGTCGCGGCCATCACGCGCTGTCACGCATTTCTGGCCTGGCGAAATTCTAGACGCGCATCGCCCGTTGAATGTCCTCCACAACTCCAGAAATTTCACCGTTGTGGCACATGAAGTAATAACAGAGCTTGCTTACTTCTAATGGAACTTGTTTTCATTTGTCTTATGATTCATATCAATAACTTATCGTGGAGATGATGAATAGAAGAAGTCACAATTAATAAAAACACGTCAAAAATATATCGACGGATTTTGTTCTGGAAACCGAAATTTTGGCCGTACGAAGATATGGTGAATTCTTTGAAAAACTGTCGCATTTCGAACATTTTAATATATTTAAAACGTTCGAAATGCGACAGTTTTTCACATATATGTCTCCTAAGGTAGGTCAGAAACTGAAATCGTCCTTCCTGTAAATTTTTTTTCCACCTATAGCCTCAACATAAACGTGTATCATTATTTTATTCGGCAGACTATAGTAGTGGCATATCATACGACAGTTAATTCGCCTTGGTTGCGCTGATCGTTAGGTTATTTCAGAATCTTTCCTTTCCAAGTGCAATGACCGTCTCAGACAAACTGTTCGAAACTTTGCACCTCACTCGTAACTTGTTCGATCAGGAATGTCATTTTAAAACGTTAATCTTGTTTACTCATTTGTTTTTGTTATTCATGGGTCAATGCATGTTTTAAAATACTTTCGACCTTGTCTTTTTTAAACTAAGTCTAACAATAGCTGGTTTTACGTGGTTGGTCAATGTAAATGGTTATAAATATATGTGACATTGTGACTGGTTATATGTGATTGGTCAATGAAACCGGTTATATATGACTGGTTAATGGTTATACTAAACTAGTCGTATGTGACTGGTTATATGTCATAAGTCAATTAAACTGGCTATTATGTGTAAATGGATTTGCTGTCTTGAATTTGATAACAGGAATAGCAAAAACAGCATAACGTAATCGCGAAAACAAAGGATGGTTTTACCAATACCAACTTGATCTCGATACCATTATCGTTGTCTTCATGACTGTTCAGTTTTATCATTGTTATGTCGATCTCTAAAGATGTGAGGTTTCACTTACATTTTATTTCAAAAATTTTACAGAACTCTTCCCCTGGGGTTCACATAAAGATGGAGTTCCCGTCGTCCTGCCCCTGAACATCGTGTTCTGGGGCAGGAGGTCGGCCATCCATAATGGTAAGTGGTGGGTATACAGAGTTATCCCACCAATATTTGTAGCACTTAAAGGAGCCGGGTACATGTGATTGGTCAATGTAACTGGTTATTGTGACTGGTCATTTATATGGTTATCATTATGACTATAGTACCATTATATGTGGTTGGTTATGCTGTCTCACTCTTAATAAAGTTAAAAAATAGAAAAGAAAAAAAAACAGAAAAAAGTGATGTAATCGCAAAATCAAAGAAAAGTCTATTTCTAAACCAATAGCATTTTCTTGATCTATATAATACCTTAATTTCCTTTGTCGACATCACTGTTTTATATTTTGTCACTTTACTTTATAGTGCGCTACTTTTTGTTGCTCATTTACCTAGTATTTGCATAGTATTGAGCTAATGATAATAAACGATTTTGTTTGATGTCTGGACTCTGAAACTCTATTTTACTTTTACATAATTTTGATTTTATTATCTTAATGCCTTAGGTCTATACTGTCTGATCATCATTTACAATACGCTTAAAAAATCGCAAATCATATATTGTATGACTATGCATCATTAAATTTGTCAGCAATTCGTCAAATTAAGTTTCCAAGCCGATTAAAACTCCGGAACCGTTATATTGAGAAACGTGTCTGGCTGTATTTAATCATGATTTGCAGTAACGCAATATGAAGTCACTTGTCAGCATTTGTCACACTCAAAATACTTTGCTGGGCCAGCGGGTGGAAAACTGCCAAATATTTATTTTAGAGTTTGATCGTTTGATTACTCATGGCTTCTAAATTCAATCTCAGCGCTCACTTTCAGTCACTCCATCAGTTAAAAGCATTCCGCTATATTATTTTTCCAAGAGTGAACAAGTTTGAACCGATGAGGATGGAAATTATTCACGCTCCCCATTTCATTGCAGTAGATAACTAGACAACATTACTCAACCTATGAACCAGATTAAGCTATTGAATTTACAAAGACGTTTTTGTTTAATCCAAATGTTATACTTGGTAGTTAAACCTTTAATTCCCTCAAACTCAATGATATGCAAACAAAAATGAACACTATTCCTAAGATGGACCGACAAAAAGATTCGAAAAAGTTGAACATGACCCAGTGGCCGAATGTTCCTTTAACAACACGAGTAATGATTGAGTACACCATCTCCGACGATCGGATAAGTAAACTCTATTCGGAGTTCGAGTTAATGTTCCTGTTTGTGCTCATGGTCATTCTGCAGGTACAGACAGTGTTTTGAAATGTGAGGGTATTGGAAGTCTGAGGTTTTTTGGAAATGTGAGGGTATTTTAAAATGTGAGGGTATTGAAAGTCTGAGGTTTTTTTGGGAATGTGAGGGTATTTGGAAATGTGAGGTTATTAATATTTGGAAATGTTAGGGTTTTTGTGAATGTGAGACTGAGGGTATGCGAGGGTGCGCTTATTTTACTTCAATTTCAGTGATACGTTAGATATTTGTCGATCGAAGAATCTCAATTTCTGCAGCGAGTTGATTCACAAGAAATACAAATAAAATGATCACAATTATGATATCGATGTTTTTCCGCAGATTGTTGGATGTTTTGGGAATCTTATGACGATATTCGGTTTCAAAAAGAAAACCAGGGCAACAAACCTCGTTCTTCTAATCCGACAAGTTTCATTTGTAAGTTGGCTAATAAATTTATTTACCAGAAATTAAATTGATTTAAAACAAGGTCTCAAGGTATCTAGCAGAAAAGCCTGATTAATAATTTTCTAAATTTTTCAATTTTTTAAAACACAACTCACTGGCTTATGTTTCAGGTGTGTTTGCTGGAATGTGTCTGGACGATCACGATAAACTACATATCTGTACTGAACAGAGGGTGGGTCCTCCCTAAGGAGCTGATCTGCATTACCGGCTATCTTGATAACTCCCTCTACGTCTGTTGCGTCTGGATTCTCGTCATTTCGGCTGGAGAAAGGTAATGTTCTGTGATCTTAAAAAAACTTTTACTTCTGTATTCATCCTCCATCTGCATTGATTTTCCTTATCGTCATACCAACGTAATTGATATTCTAAACAGGATAGAACATTTCCCGCTTTGAAAAATTATGCGTGCTTTGCAACACTTCCTTATGTACAACTACATAAGGTACATGTCTTTACGACACCCGCTGGCATACAGAGACCTGTGCAAGCGGAGAAATGTTTTCAAGGTAGCTAGTGCTCTTTGTTGGATCCTCGCATTTTCCTTCTGCTCATATCCTCTTGTCAAGGTAACATATTAAAGTAGGTCATTATTTTAATGCAGAACTTGAGAGGTGTTGTGTCATGAAATTGAAAGTGTCATCAAACAAAATTAGTTATATAAGAATCGTGGACGACTTCATAATCCAATTTGCCTACATGATTGCAAACATTAAACTTACAGATTCTCGGTTAAAAAAGGTTATCTTACCACAATGCCCTGCCAATCACCAGGCACAGGGGTGATCATTATGAGTAAACAAAACTATCAAACATGACACTCTTCTTACAGGGGGAGTTTGGTTTCGACAAAGTGACATTCACGGTAGGAATCATGGTTGACGGTTCCATGTTCTTTCCCATGTACTTTGTGTTGACATTCGCTCTTCCTCTCATCTTTATCAGTGCTGCTTATGCTGAGATATTGAGAGTTTCCCGACAGCGAATACGGTAGGATAGGTATTGTTTGGCCGAGGCCAGAAATGCCTTTCTTTCTGATGGCATACGGCTTTTCAGATTTAATTGTTTAAATCTCTATCAAACAGTGTTTTATTGTCAGTCAAAACTATTGGGCTTTTGTACAAAAGTCTTTCTAACCTTAATGATGGATCATCTATTTTAAACAGGATGAAGAGAGCGATAGAGCAAGAACATGGATTGGAAATGACTTCCCGCAAAAGCGACTTTAGGCTTGCCATTATGATAATCCTGACTTTCTTTAACATAGCTGGCACTCACGTCCCAGTAATCATCTTTATCATCACTCATCTGGCTGGAGTGGTAAGTTTATAAATAAATCAAGGATGGCCTGTTTACCGGCTTTACAACCGTTAACTACTTACCAGCTAATCATTTTTAAGACGGGTTTTCCAAAATCTACTGATACTGCGTCATTTTAATGGGGAGACCCTTGTCGATTAGATATAATCGATTCTTATTTATTTATTGATATCTTCATGAAATAGCTGCTCAATCAATACCCATATCTTTTAGAAACTAATGGTGTCAAAAAGAATATCTCTGGTTGTGAACGTGGTCTTGATGACTGGCTTTGCTTTGCAATCATACATCTTCTTGGCGACAATGAAAGAGCTTCAGGAGTTTTGCAAGAGTCTCTTCTGCTCCAACGTGAGTATCTTAACTGAATGATCGGATAATTGTTTATGAGTCGCATAAGAAACTGGGATGAACGTGGTTTTTGTTATTCTCTTCGGACTCTAGTGTTAGACATAAGATTTTAATAGCAATTCATCTGTATATTTCTGTGTAACAACACCGTCATCAGGACATAACACTCAAATTATCATAAAACAATTCTTTCCACTTTGATCGCTTCTTAGCCATATCTCTAAGCAAATACATATTTATATTATTTAAACTTTCTGAATTAAAGCCTCTATTGCTAAGATCGGTCTTGATTGTGTTAAACAAATTTATCTGGTGTCTTCCTAAATCCTAGTCTTAGATTGACAGCCACCAACAAAACTGATAAAAGTAACATTAACCTAATCAGAACTATTATCAGAACTGTTATGAGACTAAATAACTATCCACTGCTTCTACAATTTGCCTGGACTGTCAACCGTTGTCTAACCATTCCTGTATTCAGGCAACATCCAATAAGAATGCCAAATCACTCAGGATCGCTAAACCTTGGTCTATGATATGATAAGTTCACGTTGCTCAAAATGACAGAATACTGTCAAATCAAGACCAAATTGAATCTAATTTATTCTAATAGTAATAAAACAAGCGCTAAATGACTCGTGCTATGATCGCAGCATATCGTAAATCATGTTTTAGAGTTACATAGCATCAGAAATTCTCATTATAAGTTCAAAAGGGTCAGGAGAGCGAATATTTGCTTGACACATGCAGTATAAAGAACGTGACGGCAACGTGTTGAGAACCGCATGGTTACATGAAAGATCGATTGTTCGGGAACTAGAAATTCTTTGATATGTTAGTCATGAACCAAAGCGATACGGGTAACAGTCTTCAAAGGAAAAGCTATAGAATTATGATTAAAAATCGTTGGTGCGGCGACATGAGTGGTGGCTGAGGGTAAATTATTTGGTTGTTTGAATCACGTGCTCGAGTCCTTGTCAGAGTCACTGAGCATTAGCAAATCCCATTCAAATAAGCTTTATGGGTGAAGGGTGAAGAGAGCGAATATTTGCTAAGAATTTATTTGATAATTATCATCATGTTTGACACGTGTTGCAGCACATATGTTAGACGACTAAGGAGGATCAGGAGGGTCTCTTGTACATTTGCCTCAAAAAATTGTTTGAACCATGCAGCATAGATGACATTCCAAACATACGCGAGCTTCTTCGGCTCTTAGTCTTAAGATGAAATTATCAAATCATTCAAACAATCTGTGCTTTTGAAAGCACAAATTTGTCATTCGCACCCACTGCAGGCATCTCCTTAACGTGTTTAGCTTTAAACCCCATGGCCAGTGCCGCAGCTGGGAATCGAACTGCTAACCTTTCGATTAGCAGACAGACGATTTAACCGACTGCGCCACTGAGCTATTAAATAAAAAATCTTCAACTTTTGGCTAGAAGAAAAGTTAGACCAGTGTTTTGACGTAAAATTCGACGAAGAATCCGAATTTGATAGTATCAAATCCGCTATATCATCGCGTGACCCCTTAAATGACCCCTAATAAGGCCAAAAAAGGAACTTTTTAACTTTGAGTTTGGAGAAAAGTTAGACCAGTATTTTGACGTAAAATTTGACGAGCGATCCGAATTTGATAGTTTTGAAGCCGAAAAAGTATCGCGTGACACCTCGCGCGACCCCTTAAAAAGGCCCCAAACTAAGAATTTCTAACTTTGAGCTAGAAGAAACGTTAGACCTACATTTTGACGTGAAATTTAACGGCGAATCCAATAGTGGCAGTTCCCAAGCTCAAAAACCTTATTTAGAACCCCTATATGTCCCTTATTAACCCCCTAAAGCCAAAAATGAAATAATTCAACTTTGAGGTAGAAGAAAAGTTAGACTAGTAATTTCACGTAAAATTTGACGAAGAATCTAAATTTAAAGTTCGAAGCCGAAAAATATATCACGTGACCCCCTAAGTGACCCATTATTCTTGAGCTGGAAGAAAAGTTAGACCAGCATTTAGAGGAATCTTAAAAACCACGTGTCTTTTCTGGGTGGAGGCACGCTTTGCGCTTTGCGACTGATTAATGAGTTAAGTATTCTTGATAATTCAAATGTGACAATATTCAAATAAATCGCACATTATGAGTTTTGAATTTTTATTGTCAGTAATATCATAATAAGATCATATAAAAATAAGACATTAATCTCACTTTGACTGCAAACCGAAGAATTCCAAAAAAAATCGGGTTCAAAACATTTGACACAGGCTGGATCTATTTATGAATATAAGACAAATTGTGAATACAGATGCATGGGGGAGGGGTGGGATCTCTTGACCAATCCAGATTTCAAATTCCGAATTTTTCAGAAGAGAAAACGACGCGCCAGAGAGAACATCTACGGTTTGGATCTCTCTCTGACTTACAGCACTCGTTCTGGCACAATACAGAGTAACCCGGTGGGTATTACAACTATGTGAATGTGTGGAATGAACCATTAAGTGGAGCGCTAATGACAAGATAAAGTTTAACACTATCAGTATCGCGTAGTCTGGAGTCAAACTGGAGGAAACATCACAGAATATTCGAATAGATGCTGGAATCATTAAGCTGGAAATAATGGTCGAGATTAGGGTTGCTAGCTGTTTGGATTCTCTGTAATTGCTGTTAATGTTGTCAAATTGATTCACTACGTAGAACGTTGGCTTCAGTGACACGGTGGCAATTGAGGTCTTCTTTGTTTAGCAAAGAACCAAGCAAATGGTTAAAATGAAGGGACCGAACTTTTCTCCGGGGAAGAGGATGGCTGAGGTGAAAGTGGGAAAGTCGAACATTTCTGAGTTTTTGGTGGAGTGAAAGGATCAAAAGTCGGTAGTCGGACCACAGAACGCATCATACCAATCAAAATGAGAAATGTAACGCCGAACTAGTAACATAAGAACCACCACTAGGAATATTGTCACTGAAACCCTGAAATATTTTTTCATGTCTTTCATAAGGTGCTCCATATAAGGTCATGTAGATACCCATTCAACAATCACCCATTACACAACTTAACAGATAGTGATACGTAAATATGACAAGCCGTTTTAACTTAATCTAATTTATACTTATCAATTTGTTCTTATTTCACTCATCTTTAACTTAAACCAATTATTTGTTAGTAATCAAGTGATACCAATATAATTGTAACTACTCGTTCGGATATTTTGGGTCTAAATAGGTATAAAGTGATCAATTAGTTTTCATTTTAACGTTGAGGTTGTACACCACACCCTGAGCAGTGGGGTTTTGATTTGGTTTGTCTTTTTGCTTCATTTTGCCTTTGTTAGAGGTTGCATTGATTCTTTTTCTTAGTGGCGTGTGGTGATTTCAATTTTTCATTAACCAGTTTTCTGCCCTTGTTTTTTAGGTGTGATGTCTTCTAAATGGAGTTTTCCGAAGTATACAAGACAGATGTTTAACGACCATTAGTTAAACCCTCTTTTGCTGTGCGTGCTTTTCGTCCAGTTATTCATCGATTTTTGAAACTACTCGTTTCATTGAATCATTGAAAAATAGTAGACGTATAATTGTAACTATACTATATGTTGTTATTGTTTAAACTCATGTTTTATGTACATCTTAAATTGGTTTTACCTTTTATTCATGGACGCTAAGATATTTTCAAGGCCATGTTCGTGCGACAGGGACACAGACATTTTAACAAACTTACGCTACTGCTGCAGCCTCTGAACAGAAAGCCAAACATTTTAACGAACTTACGCTACAGCTGCAGCCATCTGAACAGACTGGAGGGAAGGCCCGATGTCTCCTTTAGCAGAAACAGCCTGTCTATGTCCCTGCTGTGTGCGAGAAGATGACTTCTTTACGTCTTCATGGCGCAGGTATTCTCTGATGGCGGGGATGTGGGCTGTATTGTTTGAGTTTATCAAGGTTAAAGGAGATGTTTCAAGGTCTGAGTTTGATTCTTCTGCAGGCAAGAGCGTTTTGTTCGATTGTGGAGAATTATTTAATTTATCACTGAAAATATCATTACTCTCCGTAATGTTCAATTGTTCATTTAATTCTCCATCGATCGTATCACCAGTCCGCGTTTCAGCTAAAAAAAGAAGCTTTCCCCAAAAAATAATTAACAGTCCCGAAATGCAATATGAAACAAGCATGATCTTTCGCTAGAAACACAGACAAGTTTGGCTAAGGTGGATGTCAAAAAAGAAGTGTACCAAACGCAAGATTTGGACCAAAATCATCGGCAATTTCACACTTCTTTTCGACCATAACTCAAAAGCACGTTTGCAAATTACCGCTTTAACATTTGGTATAATGACTTAATGGATCAAAATCAGGTGACCGACATACACCCAAACCCAGATACAACAGACGCGTCACGTGAGCCTATGTACTAACATAACTCAGGAATAGACCTATTCTGGCTAATAATAAATTGTCTTTACGTTTGTGCAGCTAATTCAATAATCACTTCTATACAATGCAACGCTGGGAGGCGTGAGAATAATATACATACTGGTAAGATTTTAAAATGATAGACGACGGCAGTGAATACTATAGTAAGTTCTTGTAGTAGATTAAACTAAAGGGATCGTAGTTCAATTGGTATTTTACTTTACAAGGGGTTAAGCCGGAAAAGAGGACAAACTCATTCTAAAGTCTCAGTATCCTACGACCCATCGTCATTGCCAAATGCTCAAGTTCATTATTTCCAAGTGATATGGTGACAGATTTGAATGAACTTGATTTGTTGGAGACGATCAGGTTTCTTACTTTTTCTAACTTTTTTGTTTTTGCAGCTACAGTAAGTAGAAGACACCAAAAATTCGTAAATTACTAATATTTGATATTAAGTTGAATAACTTCTAGGGAAATTAGGATGTTGTAGACAATTACCTAATATCTACACTTGTTGAGTTTTTATTATTATTTTGGCTGGAGGTTCACCAATAACATCCTCAGTAGAATGCTACCAGTACCGTGACATGAAGCGAAACTCAAGAGATATATCAAATTGGATTTCTGACTTTAGTTAAATGGTTAAAGAACATCACCGGCTCGAAATATAAAAGTGATTAAAAGGAAGACAGGCTTCAAAACATGAGTGTTCCTTATAAGTATTATACAAGAATTTATGCTTAACTTTGTAAATAGGCACTGAATGGTTACTCGAAATTAGCTTTTGAATTAGGAAATGTAAATCTACCGCAAATAATCACACAAATGGGGCGCTCGGCTTCTTTGAAAAATAAATGGAATCATGAATCAATTGTTGACATCCTCTTAACTTTTCACAATACGAAGTTTCTTGAACAAAAAGTCCGTCAAAGTAATAATCAAAGTAGTTATCATTTCAACGCTGAACGTTATATGAATAAATATATTTTTTATTAACGCAGCACCTTACTTAATCTAATCATCCTGTTTCCTCCCCACCAGTAGCTTTTATCAATGGGATCTTATCGGGCATTAAATTATGTTCTGTGACCCTCACTTCATTTTCGGCAATAGGGCACTATCAACAATCTGTGGTGGCTGGACAATTATCAGTGAGTTTTTCAACAACCGGCTGTGAGTTTTCAACAACCGGCTGTGAGTTTTCAAGAACCGGCTGTGAGTTTTCAACAACCGGCTGTGAGTTTTCAACAACCGGCTGTGAGTCTTCAACAACCGTTTGTAAATTTTCAACAACCGGCTGTGAGTTTTCATCATCCGTTCGTGAGTTTTGGGCAACAGGCTGAGACTTTTCAACAACCGGGGAAGCTTCAGCAGTGCAAGAGGTTGATTGATTTTGTTCATCGTTCACTAAATGACCACCATTTCCCGATTTAACAACAGTGTAAACCGGCGAAGCTTCATCGTCAAAATCCAGTATGTCTCCGTTGTCACCGTCATTGTCAGTTTTGTCATTGTCACATTTGTCATTTTCGTCGAGATTACTCAGGGATATAAATCCCTCTCTGTTGTCCTAAACAGATTTATTTGTAACAAATTTATCAATTGCAAAAGTCTGTAACGCTCGGTCGGGGCGGGGGCATTAAAATTATTGCGATTTAAGATTACCAAGATATTTTGACCATTTGACCAAGCCATGGTGCGCTATATGGTCACTGTTAAGAATTCAGAATTTCTGTGGTATAGCGGTAAAATTTTAACAACGACCACAGCCAAACCCCAAAATTGGCAGTGTAAAATTATCAAAAACAAAAATTGCCATTACCATATTTACACCTAGGCAGAAATGCACTTGTTGGCCGTGACTGTGGGGCAAAGTGCAGGGTGTTATGGTGCCACACTGCCACAATTATCGCTACATATGGTACCTGATAGGGAGATAGAAGAACGTTTTGTGGCAACTCTTCCCCGCTGTATGTACTCCAATTTTCAAGCGCTTCTTCTCTTATTGCTCGTAATGTAGAAGGTAGACCTGCCTCTTTTTCCCACACATCAGCTCTCTGAAAGGTATTTGTAACAGATCCTGGCGAAGGTAACGAAGTAACGGTACATTTAGAATATTCCTTCACTCACTTTCAGCGAGTAAGACTTACCCGGGAAATAGAGCCGCTAAGTAAAGTAAAAAACGAAGACTTACCTGGGAAATAGAGCCGCTAAGTAAAGTGATAAACGAAGACTAACCTGGGAAATAGACCCACTAAGTAAAGCAATAAACGAAGAGTTACCTGGGAAATAGACCCGCTAAGTAAAGTAATAAACGAAGACTAACCTGGGAAATAGTGCCGCTCAATAAAGATGTTCTGAAGGAGGATACTCCCCCTAGCTCACTGTTTGTTTGGTAAGCTCCAATACCCAACTCAGATCTTCTCTTTCCAAAACCGATATCACCTGTAAGCAAATATTTCCTGTAAGCAAATAGGGGGAGCAAATAGAGGATGTCATTGAGACTAACATATTCTACTGATAAAATTTGAATAGTTCTTCTCGGCTCAAGTAGTTGCATAAAATAAAACAGTTGGTTAATGAATTAACCAACTGTTTTATTTGTGCAACTACAATTGTCACAACTACTGCTTTAATCTTCCTCAGGCTAAGATAAACAAATCTAAATCTAATTCTCTAGCTTCTCAATAAAATTACTCAGGATTAACCTAGGACCAGGTACTGATCATCGAAAACAGCACAAGGTATCACATCTGTATCTCTGTTTACATGGAAGAAAACCAGATAATCTGCCGGTTGTTTCTCAACCTTCATCTCTGTTAAAACCTCCTGTATAACACCGTACATCATCCTCAAAACCCCAAGATTCTCATCCCAACTTTCTGGGTCCTCAAGCTTAATTATACTTCTTGAACTGACAGGTAAAACGATATACCCGACAATCTCACTCCCACTCCGAATTGAATCGGCGATCCTCATGGCGATTTCGACAGGAATCAGATTATAGTTCCAGTTAGAGTTGAGAGATGCTCTCCCCACGTGGTCACTGCCAATCAAATATCTAAAACGGAGATTTTATTTTGTTTTATTTTAATTATGGCTGTGGGACATGTTTGACGTGTCTAATTCCAAGCAACAGCTTGACATAAATTAACTAAATGATAATCAAGATGGAGCGATTTGGTACTTACGGGCTTTCCAAGTAAATGAATCGTTTTGAACGCCGTATGTGGTGAATAAGCGCTTTTTGGAGCGTATTTTCACAGAGCGTGCTCTTTTGACGAGTCAAAATCTAGGGGTGGTAAATGTAACATACGGTAGAATATTTCTCACCTGACACGACTGTTTAATTTGACAAAAAATGCCATAAAATGATAGAGATCCGAAAATGGGCTAGAAATGGCCATTGAGTGAAGCTACGCCTGTTTCTTGTCTAATGTTTTATCCTGTTTCAAATCCACCTGTTTCCTTGAAGGGGTTGTAAAGAGAACAGAACTGTCGCTAACATTCCTAACCTGTTTTCTTGAAGGGGTGGTAAAAAGAACAGAACTGTCAATAACATTCCTAACCTGTTTCCTTGAAGGGGTTGTAAAGAGAACAGAACTGTCGTTAACATTCCTAACCTGTTTCCTTGAAGGGGTTGTAAAGAGAACAGAACTGTCGCTAACATTCCTAACCTGTTTCCTTGAAGGGGTTGTAAAGAGAACAGAACTGTCGCTAACATTCCTAACCTGTTTCCTTGAAGGGGTTGTAAAGAGAACAGAACTGTCGCTAACATTCCTAACCTGTTTCCTTGAAGGGGTTGTAAAGAGAACAGAACTGTCGTTAACATTCCTAAATATCTGACAGTTCCACTGATCAGCTCTGTGATACTTGTGTGTCAGATCAAACGTGGTCCTGGACGATATATATGTGTGATAGATAATGTCCAAATTTTGTTGCCAATAATTTCTTAATTATCTATCAAACGTGCTGTAATAACAGAACAGAACTGAACTGAACTGAACTAAACTGAACTGAACTTAACTGAACTGAACTGAAACGAACGTAACAGACATTACACTGACTATGGAGTCTAGCACAGACTACAAACCACGAACCCGTCTAGATGAAATATAGCTTCAACGTGTTGCGGGGATTCTTTCCTCCAGACTTCTTCGAAATGTTGTTTTATGTCCAGAGCAGCATGGCCTTCTATCTTAACCTGCATTCTGCAACATGGATACAATTATCAGAAAGTGAAGAATCTTAAGATTATAGTCTGTATAGAATTAGAAATAACGAGAACATAAAAACCACACACAAAGACATTTTAAAGACCATTGAACAAGAATGAGACAAAATGAGCGAACCTGCTTGCCCCACCATTACATTGCCCAAAGAAACTGACCACACGTCGCTTTATGTATCTGCCTGGAGTATCACACGTGATAGTCACGTGGCTAGCACGTGATTCTGCATCTCTCATTTTCGCACAGTATACCTGGATTGTTGAGGTCCGTGTTAAGATCTTCAGATTTTCATTCCCGATACTTCAACTGTTCAAGAAGATTTCCAGAATCCAGGAGCCGAGGCTAAACACCGCCAAAATTATGCGTACCGATTGGATTTTAGTCAGGTATTTGTCTATATCAAACTGATAAGAAAGAATGTAAAAAACATAAAACTTTCTACTCACTTTTGACATGAAGAGACTGTTCATGGAATCTTCATCGGCATCTTCTTCGTTAAATATGACTAACACTTGGACACCCTCTTCAGCTTTTGTGATAAGTAAATTTTCTGGGAAGTGCAGTTTTTTGGCGGACAATCTACCTTTGGACAGTTTAGTTTGTACTTTAGTTTGTACTAAGAAGTATAGTTAAATTCTGTGAAATGTCCGAATATTTCCACAAAAGAAGATTTGGACAAAACCAAAATAATTTCTTACTCAATGTTTGGTCAGATTGTGTTGCAGACAGTCCGGAAACGTAGATAAACTCGGTTACTTTTTCCAGATATTCAGATACACTGAACTCGTTAGCTGACAACGTCACCTGGAGGGGAAAAAATAGAGAAAGGTATTTTGGGAAGGGGTAAAAAATTTTGACCGATGAGAAGCTAGAAAACAGTGCTTTCTAGCTTCTGATTGGTTAAAATTTGTGAACCTTCCTCAAAAATACCTTTTCTATTCTATTGGTCCTTCTGATAATACTTTCCTGTTCCACGTCACCATAATACATTACTTAACTTATTAACCAGCGGAAAGTGTGGACCTAAACAGAGCTGGCTAGGACAGGAGGCAGCTTGTGTAATGCAGTTCAACTGAGTGTACAAGAGTAATCTTACTGTAACTCCGCTAAAAGCTTACATATCCTTCTGTTGCTGAGTTTGTTTGTTTTGAATTTCGAGGCAAAAACCCGGATACTTAACTAATGCGTCCACTGATGTGATTTTGGAATTGAAAAAAATCGGTCAATAAATTAAACCATCGTTAAGGTTTACTTCATTCCTTCTTCATGATCGTTTGATAATGTTTCCTGCCAGCATGACACGGACAGAGAGATAATTCAGGCCTTGCTCTGCGACCAACCAGCAAGAAGACATGAATGAAGTATATCTACGAATCTGTCTGACTCAGCTACTAAACACCATCACAGTTTTTCTGTTCTACCTGTTCGACAACCCTGTCCGAAACCTCATCTTGTCAGAGGGTTACCCCATCATATTCAGTACTATTTTTGTCTTTATTTTCGCTCCTCTGACTCTAACATATCTGATTTGTTACTGGCTCTTCTCCAGCTTGCGATGCTTCTACAACTGTGTGGAGAACTGCTGTATAATACTTCACGACTGGGGTACTGGAGTTAGGAGCTGTACTGCTTCTTGGAAAGTGTGTTATAGAGGAGCTGGAGGAGAGGACCACGCATTAAGGGAAGGAGGAGCAGGAGGAAGAGGGGGAGGTGGAGTGTCTGATGAGGTAACCTCTCTACCACCCTCCTACCACAGCTCCCTCCCTCCCTACATCCCCCCTAATGGTACAACCCAGCCTCATCACACCCGGAGGTTCAGGAACCAGGAGGCAAGTTTAGCTGCTTTGAGGGGAGCTCTCAGTGAGGTAAGACAACCTGGATCAGACAGCTGGGAGCCGAGACACGGGCTGAGACATAACGGGAGACAGTTGGAGGAGAGTGGGAGGGAGGTGACGCCTCTTCCGCTACAGGTGACGCCTCTTCCACCGCCCTACCGTCCACCACCAAGATACACAACAGGACCTCCTCCACAGTACACCGAACCTCAAGAGTCGGCAGCCCCTCCGGGGTATAATGATATCGACAGTGAGACATTTTCTCAGCGTGATCAGTTGAACTCTCATAGTCAGCCACTTCTAGTTTCAGATAATATCAGGCGAGTGGGACTAGATAGAGATATACCCTGAAGCTGTAGAATTTCGCGGGGTAAAACAAAGTCAAACTTCTAAGTTTATTTTGCAGATTTCAATTACATTGGTAAGAATTCAGAATTGAGTTAAAATAAATGTGGAAAAAGTAAATCTCCGAAAATTCTTGAAAATTCTCATAGAATGGACAAACCTCGCAATTGGAACGCTGTTCAAAATAACAGTTCTCAACAACATGTCCTTTATCCAGATCGTCCATTCCGAAGAGCACGACTTTAAAGAAAATTCTTCCACGATTCTTCAAACCATCAATAGTGAGATGATATTCTCCTTCCACTTCCTCCCCTTGTACCAATCTCTGAAAATTGTTATAAACTATCTTATATATCTTTCCACATTTAATATACCAAGCGTCGCGTCGGCGTTATGGCCAATATTGGAATATTGGAGTGTGTTGGAGAACGTTGGAATTGGAAAATGACCAACTCAATTTAGACATTAAAGAGCAAAAATTGAAATAGTTTACTTGTGTACCTCAAGAGGAATGTTGAGAACTCCTAGATTTGTTGTCCCATCACCCTCCTCGCCTAACACCTCCAGATCTAGAGTGTCACCATGGTGACAGACGTCCAGCAAGTAGAACTCGTCCCACCATGGGTCACGCGACCTCGGAATTATCTGCAGGATTGTACGATATTTGGCTGAATGCCAACTAAGTTTAACTCAGAAAATTAAACCGTAGATGCAATAAACATGGTAGACAATCCAAAAATAATCTAAAAACAGTTCTGTGTACACAATTCTGTTAAATTCTAATTACTATAACATATCATCAAACATGTCGAGATCAGGAAGACACAAAACCTTAGTCTCAGCCAGTACAGATTCTCCGATAGATACCCTGACGTAGGAACTAGGTTTCTCTTTCTTCTTCTCGCCACCCCCAAGTCTCTTAGCTCGGATTATCTGCACAAACAGCTGTCCTCGTACCGTGAACATCGTGTGTGTAACCAGACAGACGGTGGAGAAGCAGGAAACTAGATAGGACGGTTCGTTACTGAGCAGAGAACTTTTACAAATCAGGAAATTAACGTACAGCTGATCATTTGTTTGTGTTATAGTGGACCTAATGTGTCAGCATATCGTCAAAATTTATCAAATTTTATTTTCCTAATTTATGATTAGGAGCGAATATTGTGTCAGCAAAGTCGTTATACTACTTATATTCCGGAAACACTAGTGAGGGCACAAATGAAACTTGGAATATTGTGAAGGCACAATTTAAGTTGATGATTATACATTAACGTTATTAATATATTTTATTGGCAAACTTCAACACAAGTTAAGTACTAATAAGTTATCACTCGTGCATAACGAAATATGCTCAAAGAAATGCATTTTGCTTTAGATTCTTTATCAATAATGCGTTTTTTCTTTCAAATCAGTTCTCGACTTCAAATTCGAAGGATTGTACCTTTCTTTAAGTAAATTTCTCAACATCATGAGGAGATTTCAAAACCAATACTTCGTCAATCGTCAGATCTTAACAACAGATCATATTTTCATGATACGCTTTAATTGCACCGCAATTCTACTCACTAATAGCGACCCAAGACACGGGATAGTTATCTTGTTAAAATTACCTTTTCTTAAAAATTGTATAAATTCCAATTAATGATCTATCAAAACTTTTGTTGTATATAAACGCTTGAAGGGATGACACAGAATTTGTTGAAATACTCATTTCAAGGAGGACATAAACTGGGTCATTTAGAAGAAGGTTCCCCAATTGTAAAGTAGAAAAACTAAAAATATAAGTTACCCTAAAAATAATTTACATCAACATAAATAAAGTTAAAAACTTGTTGACACTAAGTTGTCTCTCCTAAGTTTCAAAACCAAACCACATCTATAGAACATTTTGTTTTGCTCAAATACTTAATTTCACATCAATGCTTTCGATCTAAGAGGCGGTTGGAGTGACTGCAATCATACGAGATTCGATTGAAGACTTAAAAACCAAGTAATAGTCTAATATTTCTAGTGCTCAGCAAGCTGATACCCCTTTTCAAGCTTACATGATCCTTTTTCTTGACGACACATGATGTATCAATAAAGAAACGTGTTCATTCCACGTGTACAAATATAACACACTCCAAAATCAAATTTTTGAACTCTCAAATTCCGTTTACTTCAAGCAAATCATTCTATCGAATTAAACGTTGAACTCAAATTAGAAAAAAGCGTCACCCGATAAAGCACCAAAACCTCAAGATAAATTCCTAGAAAGTTCATTTATCACGAACGGTAAATTTTGAACTTTGGATTAAATTTACACTCCCAGATTCTTACTCCAATCAATTTGTGTTGACAGTCTCAAAACTCCAAAGATATTTTCGTCACTTCAAGAGCATTCCACGACAGCCGCTTTATCTTCTTCTTGAACGTCTATTATACACACATACACACACACTCACACAATGCAAGATCACACAAAATATTTTTGAAGCCGCAGATTTAAAGTCTTGCTGCATTAAGCACGTTGGTATGGCAAGTTGCTGCGGGCAATGAGCTTCATGACGTCATCACTTTTTTATTACGTCATCAACTCACGATGACGTCATTGTCGGCTGTCATCTTCACTCTCATCATCTGAAGGTGGTGGACTGTGGTCGTGGTACCTGCAGACAGAAAATAGATTAATATTAAGTCACTTTCTACACAAAGCGGTAAAATCACCTAATAAATCGAGGTATTTTTGGAGGGGTCACATTTTTTGCATGATTGCTTGCGGAGGAGGGGTCTTGAATCACGGGTGAGCAGCTGAAGGGGGAGTTACAGATCAAACAAATAAGGAATGTCTAAAAACTCTAAGGTGTCAAAAATTGTAATTCAAAAGCATAAGAGGTGTTACTTGCCTGGACTGGGTGTGCGGAGCGAGAGGATGGGGCGGCATGGCCTGATGACCCGGGATGAGCCCTGCCATTGATTGGGGGAGAAGACTAGGTCTTAGTTGACCTAACTGCAGTAAACTCAGTAGCTGCGCATGAGGATATGGTATCGAGCTGTATCTAGAGATGGAAGTTTTGTTTTCAGTTTCCTAGCTTTGAGAGGGTTTAATGAGGGAAACTTGTCATTGATAAAATTTAGATAGAAGAAGTATTCCAGAAAACAGCAACGAAGACAAACTAACCCAGGAGGTATGCCAGGAGACCTAGCATCAATACGCTGGCTCTTGTCCCCCGAGTGGAAGTCTGTAAAACCCCCACCGTGGACAGGTCCGTGGAAGTTGGGGCCGGGCTGTTGGAGGTTCCTCAGTCGGTGCATCTTGTTCAGCTCCTCGGTCATGTGACCGGGAGAAATTTGCACTGACTGCTGTGTTCCATCAGACTTCATGTGTCTGGTGGTAGGAGGGAAGTGAGTTTCTTACATAGACTGTTAAACCTCGTAAGTTATATTCACATTCATATCGTTGATCAATTCATCAATACACTATCTCCCTAGAATCCCATATTTTACTCATCCTCAGAGCTTAACAAAGGATGATATTGGCAATCAACAATAAAGATCAACTATTTGATATAAAGTTCACCAAAGGGTCCTACCAATATGTTTAACTCGGACCACAGAGAGCCAGAGACCCTGAAAAGCCAAAAAAGGACTTACTTGTCTTGCTGGAGTCGAGGAGGGATCTGGTGTCGATGGGAAGGTTGCATGTTTTGGTAGATCTGGGGGTACATGTTAGGCTGGGTAGGGGTCATGTGCGGGGGTTTCTGGGGGAGAGCCCCCTTCTCCGAGTGAGTGTACTGAATTGTATTGCTCTTCTCTGTTAGCCCCTGGAGAAGAAGCATTTTGACTTGCTATATTTTCATGAGATCCCAAAACGGCAGGTCTTTATTTTGTTTTCAAGTCTCAGTTTTTGTCAGGATTTGAATTAATTTACAGAACTAGCCTATAATATAATTTTCTGACCTCGCTGTAAGACCCGGAAGAGGACCTGGATCTCTCTAAAGGACGTGTAATGGAAGGAGGAGGGGACAGAGTCAACTCTTGGGGCAAGTTAGTCTGGGACTGTTGGTTTGATACCATGGGTTGGTGCGGTAACACTCCTGCTGCACTCTGAAACAAAACTTATTAATTTCAGGAATTAGTCAATCGTGACGTAAATCTTTTGGACATGATCTGTTGCACAGGAATTTTCTTCTTACTCCAATGTTTATAGTTGTGTAAAATTTGATTTTTATTATTATTTATTTGTTTCTCCAGGTTTAACAGGTTGCGACCCCAAATATGAGACATGATATGATGTTATAGACATAAATTTTATATGTGCCACATATCCTTCAAAACTTGTATTGATCCCATGCAACAAAACTTCGTGGGTTGCCACCTTTGTCAGTTAACCTCATGTCTACTGATTTACACGTTTAAGACATAAGAAATTAAACCAAAATCGTCGAACCACTCCATTTTCGCCAAACTGCCCTATTAAAATTCAATTTGTCAAGGGAACCACATGTTAATGTTGATCAAGATATATCTGCTAAATAGCCTGTAAAGCGTTGTTCAACTTAGTCGATCGGGTAAAGACTGTTGCTGTAATACCCAGAGGGTTGCTTTATAACTCTAACGTTAAAACGTAGCATAAGTTTAGATAGGTGCCAAGAAGTTCAAGTCTCTGCGTCAATCGTTAAAGAAGCTAAACGGTTTATCAGACTTCACATGTTTGTACACGTGAGAGCTATCAAATAGGAGCGTTACATCAAACACAGCGTCCAGATCACGAGACTATGTAAGTATGATCTAATTTCACCTTAAATTTCAACGAGCGACAAAGGCAACACAGCTGGTCGAGCTAGGGCCGGGTAGTGAAGCTAGGCTAGGGTAGTAATTACAGGAGTAACCAAGTAATCACGGAAGTAGATAAGTAACTACATGAGTAGATAAGTAATTACTGAAATAGATAAGTAATTACTGAAGAAGTACCTGCACGGGAAGTGGATGAGGTTTGTGAAGAGATGCAGAGTTGGGAGGCTGGTACCCCGGAGTGTAACCCTGCTCTATCTGCTCCGTCGACTGGGGGAAAATGTTTGTCACTTTGGGAAGTTTAGTTACTAACATCACTGAGCATGTGGTTCCCGATTTCCCTGTTACTTAAAGTAAAATTTCAGTAAACATATTCTTATCAAGATCTCCCACTTGAATGACAAAATCTTCACCTCAAAGGTGAGCGTATCTTCATGACTCCCATAACTGCTGTTGTTCTGTCCCTCCTCAACGGTACTCTGCTGTTGGGAGACACAAGGAGGTGGAATGGAGGAAGGAGGGATGTTTGGAGGAGGGTGGGGTTGTGGTGGGGAGGAGTGGGCTGGACTGTTTGTCACTTTGCTAGGAGAGAAGATCTCCGGAGAGAAGGGCTGGAGGGAGGACTGAGGAGAAAAGTGGGTGGGAGAAAAGGATACCGGTGGACCGTTAGGTACTTTGTCTTGGCCGCTCTGAAACAGTCCAATGTGGATTATCTGAGAAAGATACAGAAGCAGAAATAAGAGGCACAAGGCTTGCACAACAAGGACAGTTTCTATATAAATAACTCCCTATCACATCAGTTCGACCTGGTTTTCAGAGTCAAATGTTTGCACCGACCCCACTATTCAGGAATAAACACGGAGTACGAACATTACAAAGTACAAGATAAACCCAGGACAAAGCACCTTGTTTGGGGGCGGACGGGAGTGTTCGATGTGGTTTCTCCTGTCGTGTTGTTGGAGTCTTATAGGCTGCTGCAAACTGTCTAGCGGCGTTCTAACGTTCGTGTGTGAGGCGAGGTGGCTGAGGGTTGTTAATACTTGGTAGGTGTGCAAACAGTAGTTGTAACAATGAATCAAGTAGTGAGTAACATCAGTTTTATCGCTAAGATTAGTTTTGCTTTTTTGTTGGTACAGTTTCGAGTTTGAATATTACCTGTTATTGTTGTTGCTATTGTTGTGGTAATTATTGTGGTGGAAGTTGTTCAAATAGTTGCTATTGTTGTTGTGGAAATTGTTACCCATTCCTCTCGATTTGTTGTTAGTTTGGTTGAATTGATGGTTACTTCTATGGCTGTTACTGAAAAATTTGAATCCTCAAGACTAGGATAATGTTGGGTTTCTGAATTGTATGTATGATGAGTCTAATATTAACAATAGATATGAAAGACGCCGAGCTAAATGAGAGTAACAACTGAAGTTACTTTCAATCGGTGATGGAATGATTTATCCCTCCTTAATGATTTTTCAGTTTTGTAATTATATCCTGAGCAAAACAAATCCTGATTTAACATTCAACTACCTCTGCATTGTTAAATTTTGAATGCTGCGAAGGAGAAATTTTTCAAGTAACTCCCGATCGTTTTTAGAGGGTGTGTGTTGGTAGTGAAGAGGTTTCTTAGGCATGAGGCCGGCGGCGGCGGCGGCAGCGGCCGTAGCGAGTTGAGGGGTGGATGGACGTGATGTCTTTTGAATTCTTAAAGATGATAGTGGATGAAAGTGGGTGAAATTATATGAAAGTTAAAGTTTAATTTGAAACGCGCAATTTTTATGAATTGAATAAGACGAAAATATTAAACTAATCTACATTTAAACAAAAGAACTCGACTAAAAAACTTATTTACTTGTTGTAAAATTTGTTGGGTATATTCATCATGTCATGGAACATTGGATTGCTGTGACGCGGGTAGCTATTCTGCTGGGGGTACATATTCCGGTGGGTCGGCAAATGTGCGGGCATCATCGGCCCCATGTGTGCCGCCGGTCGGTGCTGCTGTTCTAGATTTGAAAACACCGGCATCGTCTGGAAATGCAGCAAAATATAAAATCTTAAAATAAAGATATTATTCCGGTCGCGATCTATCGTACCTGATACTATTAACAACCAACTAAATAATTAGGACAGTTACACTTTCATTACGTTGTTTACGGAGGCAATGAAATGAGGAAAAATAGACGTCCGGATTTTTGGGGAGGCTGTCACGCGATTAAAAAAATGTTTCTTCCCGGAAATTTTCTAATTGTAGAAACCACTTGCCATTAATACTCAAAGTATTTGTATATTTTTGATAAGATTACTAAGATCAAGAAATAGAAAGCAGCAGACCGGAGGAGCAGGGAAAGGAGGAGGAGCAGGAGAGGGTTGTCTTGTCGGCGGGGTGGAGTCCATCTTAGCGTTACTGAACATATTACCCGGGAACAGGAGATTCCAGTGATATACGTTTATACGCAGCAGATTGTAGTGCTGAAATATGTGTTTTAGAATCTTACATAAGCAGTCCAGAATATCACGGTATAGAATCTTTCAAGATTAAAACAGTAAAAAATCTTACGTAAAAGCTTACGCACGGTTTCGAAACTTGGAGGAATATCGGTTGTTCCTTAGAAATTGGCTTTGGCGAGGAGGCGACAAATTCAGACAAAATACCGACTAATTACTAACAGACCTGATTAAAATCAAACATTATATTCTCCAGAAAAATAACGCAATGCAAGCTATAACATTACATAACTTATTCTAGAACTCACATGAATACCGAGATTGTAGAAAAACTCAACGATTTTCTGATCATCAGGAAGGGGGTTTCGTTCGTCACAGTATGGGGGAGGGTCGGTAAAGTGAGGTGCTGCGCGGCACAGCATCGGCGGAATATTCAGCGGGAACGGCGACACGTACTGATTAATATTCAGATTTGAAGTGATTTAATATTGTACTATATTCAATCACAATCTATCATAATATTTCAGTGAGTACTGATGCATACTTAGATTTGAAGTGCTTTAAATTTTTTGGCAGCATTTCAAATTTATCAATACAGCACGTTCGATAAATTTGAAATGCTGCCAAAAATTTTTAAGCACTTCAATGAGGTGTCATTAAGATTAAGAGGTGCTAACAGTGAAAGACCATTGTCAATTATCATACCGATTCCGGGAAGACTCGCTTAATATTGACAGCGTGATTGTCGATGACAACGGTGCTTTCCTTATGAGTAGCTAAGAGACTTTCCATCTGTTCCGCCGTGTCGTACGACACAAAACCGAAACCTCTAGAAAAATTTGAACCATGAATTATGAGAGAGCCATTAATGTGTGAGGTTATAATCAATTTTCGATTTCCTTGGTTAAATATCAAAATTTTCTATCAAAGGTGTAAAGGTGTATTACTAAATTTGAACTGGAAGGTAAAACTTAAATTCCCCTAACTTGTTTCGCCCAGAGATCTTGTCCCATTTCAGAAAATAGCTGCTAATTTTTCCGAACTTGGAGAAGAAGCCCTTGAAAGTTTCAGGGGTTGTGGTGTGGTTGAGCCCGCCTACAAAAACTCGGTGTTCCAAGTAGCCGTCGTCACCCTGCGACTATACAAAAATCATAGGTTTCTTGCTCTATATCAGCTGGTTAAAAATAACACAGCTTACTGCACAGACTGGCGGAAAACTCAAGAAAACATTCTCAAACGGCTGTTGCAAAGTGAGAGTGAAAGATGGACATCGAAAAGATCCTAACTTTCACAAAGCGAGTGACCAAACATCAAGTCCAACTTACGCTGTTAGAAGATATGCTGCCACGGTGGTGAGATCGTCTGCTCCCGAAGCTGGTGGGCGTGTAAGATCGTTCCAATCCAGGAGTATTCTCCCGCTCATCCGAGTAGTATTGATCGCCTTCATCTGATCTTCTCTTTTTCTTCCGTTTGTCCTGAGATCTGGCTCTGGTTTTACTTGGGGGGTAGTCTTCAGTCAACCTGCAAAATTTTGTAGTACAGAATTGGTATGGGTTTCAATAACTCCTTCATATGAAGTTTCCTACTTTCGTGTGTATCGTGACATTCCACAGCAGAAAATATGTAAACTTGTATAGATGCGTACTTAATGCGAGCGATGTCATCCTGTAGACGCCAGATGTGCTCCCTCACAAGTTGTATTGAATCTTCGCACTGAAAAGACGAACAGTAAAATTGACATGGTGGTGTCAAAATAAAATGTTCTAAATACGTACAGGAACCAGAAAAGTTGCCAGCCATTACGAGATCCGCAACTCACACAGCTTCCTGTGAGCGAGAAATAATGAAGCTGAGCCGCGCAGCGCGCGTGCGAATTTTAGGATAAACGTAGCGTAAGCTGCAAACATTTTGAAGCAGAAATGTCGCCGCGCGTTACGTACATGTGGATAAAATTTTGATAGGTTCTGTTAGTTTTGCATTACTAGAAAGGAAACAGGACTATAGCAAGAAGCTCAAGTCCTCGAAATTCCAAGATAAACTAGTTCGTAAAGAAGCCGGTACTTAGTGTCAGATTAAGACGCAGGCGGGGGAACTTCATTTTCTGCTTTAAGTCACACATTGCAGGTTTCTGATAAACATACTAAGTCAAAATTTTCCCATCAGACATGATATGATACCCATACTTTGGTCTCTGCTATTGATTACTTAAGGTCAAGTTGCATGCCAGAGTTCTTCCGCTGTCAATTTCGTCTGGTGCCAAATATTTACAGGAAAGTGAAAGTTTTCTCTACAGTAACTTAACTCGCGTATTGAAGTTGTGGGAATTCCGTGGTTAATGTTCTAATTAACTGTGAAGAACCTAACTCCTTCCACACACAAACATAGTCTATATTGACAAGTTGAGGGTCTTCATGTTAAGAAAAGTCCGATCTTGCCCAGAATCAAGACGTAAATCATTTTACTTGAATTTGATCCCTTTAAACTTCACATGGGAAAGAAAGAACACTCAGCTTATTGTTAGAAAAATACAAAAACCACGATCATAGTTCTTACCCCTATAGCTTTAGCGTCCTCCAACTCGGTTTTCTTTTCAGAAAGTTCATCTTCTAGTCTTTCTCTATCCTGTCGCAGTTTCAACAGTTCCATGTCGTCTAAGTCACTGTTTAGCGAACTGATAGATTCTGATTTTCGAGCTGAAAGAACAAACGTTTTGTAAAAAGGAAAATATCTGGTTTTGATTTGATGAGAGACTATGTTCAAGTGATCAGAATGGATCCCGGACCTATCCCCAGAATTTTTCCCTGCCGACCTTATTCCATTTCCTAACAATAGTCGCGTTGAAGTTTTTGACAACTAATATAATTGATAAATTGAATAATTAGTAAGAGCTATACCAAACAGTCTTAACTTTCTCCATATGGTAAGTTCTAGGAGAATCTACAAATTACTTTACCATGCCAAATAGTCTTGACACTTATGACTTTATTCCAAACCTTACTTTATTTGACACCTCCTTTACATTCTTCCTCAACCTAAATATGGAGACAGTTCTAAAGTCGAGATTTTGCTTGGGTTCCTATGACGTCACAGTTGATTTGTGACGCTTGAGTTACGACTATAGGATAAAGTCATTCTAGATAGCGTTCTAGAGTTCTTAAACTTTCCGTTGTTTTTATTATCTATCTAAGTATTAACTATCTAGTATGATTGCTCAACAATGAACATTGAAGTGATGAAAAAACCGCAAATATTTCAGTCATATTTGAAGGTCTAGTCTGGCACTGGTTGAGTACATGCTACTTATACAAGTTCTAGCGTTGAAATAGAAACTGTGAAAATGTTGTCTACGTGACGAATTAAGTCAGATAATTGAGGACAAACACACATGTATCTTTATTATCTGTCAAGGTAAATGTAAATATTGTATTTAGTAAATTGATGTATGGTATAAAAAAGAAATTATTTCAGACTATAATAGGAATCGCACCCGCTCAGGCTTGTCTCAGGCAATTGCACGGGCAAGACATAGATCGGAAAAAATTAACATTATGTCATTTTTCAGTGGTCAATAGCCCCTAAACATAATCCCTGAGACACAATTTGTACTTACAGTCGAGATTGCAGGATCGATTACTGAACTCAACATGTAACTGTCTGCCGTAAAACACGGCCCCGTTTGTGTGCTTTATCGCGTTAGCTGCGTCCTCTATCGAACTGAAATCCACAAAGGCGTACCCTTTATTCCTCTTCGTTACGTGGTCTATCACTAAACTGAAATTTAAGTTATGTAAGTAAGAATCCCATGAATAGTATTTGTTGTTGTAGAGGAATGCTTAGAAACAATGATCTCAATACACATAATAATGATACTCATTACATGACGTCAATCTGTGGCGTGTATTGTTTTATAGATTCTGACGTCGCCATTAAATCAATAATGGAGCACTGCCAAGGACAAATTCGCAGCAAATGATGATATGGAGTTAGCATCCTATGGAGTTAGCATCCTACGTGACCCAAATTGAACTTCTTCATTCGTTCGACTATTTAAACTTTAAGAAGTCATAAGTTTTTCAGAATATAAGTGGTAACAGAAAGCATGCATAATGCATACCCAGTTCTCAAATTGAAGAAAATAGAATGCAATAAAACTCAATTAAAAGTACTTTCATTACCTGACTTTAAGAGGGGAGAAACGTGAGAACTGCCCCTCCAAATCTTCACTCGTTATAGAGTTATCCAGGTTGCGCACTAGTTTAAGTTATAAAATAAACAAAAATTAAATTCAACGGGTCCCTCAAAAAATATAAACACATCTTGATTTTTAATCAAGTTCTAAAATTAAATGGTTTAAATCAAAGTAAACGAATTAACTGCAATACGCGATGTTATGAAGGTTTGGAGTCAATGTTTAAACTTAATCAATGTTAATGTTAACTTACCATAGACAGAATTAGAAGGCGGGTTATCACAATGTTCTGCAATTATGTCACATTCAGTAACGATGACAGAAACTCAGTTACATCATAATACAGTTATCGTAAAGACTATACATCCAAAGACCTGACTAAACCTATAACACGACAAGAAAAAATCTAGTAACTAACAAAAAGTGGCATGTATCAATGTGAATCCGGCAGCAAAATGTGTAGCTCAGTTTAAAATGTTGACATACTTCGATTATTGTGTCCATTTCCTGCGTACCAAGGTGGCTGCTTTGTGTTAAACTGGACCTTTATTTTGGTGTCTTGGAGGGAATATCCATTTAGGTGTTTAACGGCCTCTTTCGCGTGTGATGGGTCTTGATATTCGACGAATGCATGCCCTCTGTTTTTGTTCAAATGCTCTGTCATCATTAACCTACGATTAAAATTGCATCATTCTTATTCAATCAGTCGTAAATACTGAAATTTATCAGATCATCGTTAACATCCCGAACATTTTAATCTCAAGCGGTATTTATTAGGTTGTAATTTGTCACATTGTTTTGACCTTATGGCGTTATTTTGGGGAGAGGTTAGATGACCACAATTTTTTGACCATTTGGCCTGATCAGGGTTTCATGGTCAAGGTCATGAAATGTTGACCTAACCATGGTCAACATTTCGAATTATCCATGGTCAAAATTTCGAAATGAGATTGTCAAATGGACAAAAATTATGACTAAGACCAATGATCATTGACCATTGGCAAGATTTCAACATTACCGTGGTAAAATGAAAATTAATGGCTGTTAATGCTATTGATCATGACCATGAGCTGTTAGTGGTCATGGTTAATATTTTGACCACAAACCATTGCCAAATTTTCGGGGTGTCAGTGGTCATGGTCAAATATTCTGACCATTGCCAAACTCAGGGTATCTGTAAACTGAAAATGGTCATGGCCAGTTTTTTATATTGACCATGGCATAAATCCTAATTTTTCATGGTCTCGGTCGAATTTTTTGACCATTATATTGATCATTGGGCAAATTTTAGGTTGCCATGGTCATGGTCAGTGCCTTACCACCCCCCTCCCCCCTAATTAACAAATTGAGATATAAACTGAAATATCTTACTTGACTTTAGCTGGACCAAATCTGTGGAACAACTCTTTTAGTTCACCCTCGGTTGTATCATAGCAAATATTAAAAACTGAAATCAACTTAATTATATAACAAGTTTATAAATTGATTGATGACATTCTAAGAATTATTGTTCACCATGGCACAGACTTGCTAACGAATTTGACAAGTTTCACTTTGTCAGTTGTGCCTCCAAAAAAGGTTTAAAATGCTGAGTAGGATGCTCTTGTGATGAAAAGAGTTTGCACTTTAAATTATACAAAGAACAGAAACGTTATTTAGAAAACATTTATCCATGGCAATTCTTATGTTTAATTTGAAGGTTGTTTTAGGCCCAACTATACTTCCAATTGAGCAAGCGGTCAAAATAACCATGAAAATTTTGGAACAGATTTGCAAAATTAATTTTAGGTGTCATATCATGACTAAGGTAATCAAACATCTTGTTTTAGTGAACTTATTCTTTCAAAAGTGCTTTTCATGACTAGAAGTTAATTTCAGTATGTTTAGTCTTACAATGATTAAATAAGAAATCAGTGTATATTAATGTATCAGCTAGCAATCAGATAAATAAATAACTCACCAAACAAAGCTCTCTCGGAAAATGATTGTTCAGGAGTTTTCTCTGAAAAGTTTATCTATGAATTGGAATAGTAGAAGTACATTGTTAAAAAAATTTTTGATCTGATTTTGTACTCAAGACCCTTCATAAAGCCTGGGTATACCATTAACCAATTCTGTGACCCCAGCAAAGCCAGTCACCAATCGCTATATAAGGGGTCAGTAAAATACCACAATTGGGACTAAAATTACACCCACCATAAGCTCTTGCAGCATTAAATTAGCTTACAAGTTTAAATGTTGTTCATTTTTCAATATTTTGTTACTGTTGATAGTTTCATCAAATGAGACCATGCTTGCACCTCATCTATTGTTATTAAGTCAAGCTCTTTGTTTGTGTGTAAGTGTGTAAGAGAGGTGCAGTTTTATGGTAAACCTAGAACTAGGTAATGGAAAATTCACTCCTCAGGCAATGTGTTTGAATATAATGAACAAATGTTTTTGCTAAGTATCATATAAATCTGTTGTTGACTAGCAATTTAACCTTTTTTGTACTTTGTTTCACCTGTACCTAGAGGCTTTTACAGTTATACTGAAGGGGATCTTGGAAGGTTCTAGATCTTTTAAAGGAGAAACTCCTCATTTAACCCTCAATCACTTATCACGGTTTCTTTGTTATTTGACTGAGTTGACCAAAGAAGATTGCATAGGCAAATGCCCTAAGCACATTCCTCTAGGATATGCTTATCTAATAAAAAAGATTAAGTAGGCACCTTTAAACCTATATCCAGCTTCAATGATATCAGGGTATTTAGATCACTGTCAAGATGATACATCGTATATTACTTCCCCCACTCTGTTTCCATTCAATATACAACCCAAAAAGTTCAAATTTGTACTGCATACCCTTTCAGGTTTCATCAAAAGCCTTCTTTGACACTGACATTTCATCAAAAGCCTGACTGACCAACTCAAAACGCAAATTTTTGTGGGTTTTTACTTCCATTTACATGATGTATGTCTGTAAAATTTGTTTCCTAACATTAATTTCTAATACATGAGACTTTCTTTGATTAAACCTTGTATCAAGATTCAAGTTTAAAAAATACTTGTCGCAACGGTAAAACAAGACAATTATATTACGATTTTACTCAATGTCATTTTGGAAATGGACACAACAATTGGGCATTAAAGAGTCATTTTTCTCCAGACAGGGTCTCTAAATTGCAAAATTTAATTTCTTGACAAGGTTATTTATTTGCTTACTATTAGTTGTTACAACTGGTCATCAAGACTAAAATTTAAAAACTCACCTTGATATTTGGAAGAATACGATGATTTAGTCACATTTTCTGGAACTGATTCACTCATTACCTACTAATAGTAACTGATAAAACCCTGTACCACACATTTTTAAAAGGAAGAGAGAATCAGTTAACAAAAAATCGATCTCAAATTTTAAATTAGGGAAGAACAGTGCTCACTGCGTCACACAAGTAGTTTTAAGAGTCATGGTGCAACAATTTGAGCTCATTAATTGGTCTCTAGTAGAGAGACTAAATTGACAAAATTTACTAGTAAAATACGATTTTTTAGTAAAATACAATTTTATTTTAACAAAAAATTCACAATCTAAACTGAATTGCAGTTCAACACTAAAATTAGAAATATTGGCATCAAACACATGATTTTGTTAGTATTACAGTTAAAGTTTTACAGAGTTACAGTTGAGTTTTAAACTCTATCAAGATAATCTGTTAATAACCCGAGTGACTGGCCGCCACAACGCGTTATGTTTATCTATGATATGTATTGATGTAAAAATAAACCTAAATTTAAATCTTTGTTTACTAAAAATCGTTGTTTACTAAGTAAGTCTTTTGAGGATGACCTAAGGACGAGTTCATGACATCTTTATAAATAAATAAGTACACTAAAACCTGCATAGCCGTGAGGCTATAGCAAGGTCACTTAGAAAGGCCCAGACACTATTCTAAATGAGCTAGCGGGATAAAACGGTAAAAATAACAGACAAAACATAGATAACTATATGAGAATAAAGTAAGGATAAAGGAAGGGTCAAACCGGGGCCCGCCCTCTGGGCCAATGGCGATGGTAGGAAGCGAAGTAGACAAGCCTGTTCCAACTAGAACTTCCTCCAAACTTAAGTCCATATGCTTCTGATCAGGTGCAGGCTTCAACTCTGTCGTGAAAGTGGCAGCAGAGAATTGTCAGATAGGATGACAATAGAAAGGGAATAGAAGAAAAAGTCAATTTTTTTCAGAAAAAGTCAAATTTTATTTACAGCATTTAATAATCAAATAATACATATCTCATTTACCGCACTTGGTAGAATAATAAAAATATATAGGTAGCGCGGTTTGGCCCAGCATAGTGTGCGCAGCTGAGGTGACGCACAGCGCGCGCACCTGTCTACTTCAATGCCAAAGCATATGGGGCAGGCACACGCTCGCGCAGCACAACAAAGCTAAAATACCACACACACTATACTCATTGTAAAAGAGTAAAAATTATTGAGTCATGTTAATAGTTTAAGAAAATCTAACGGAAAATTTCCCATGATACGCTTGGGTATTGAAAACTATTTTGCATATTGAAAATTGAAATATTACGAGTTTATGTAAAAGGCGTTTATGGAACATTGCTATTGCCATCATGAGAAGGTGGATGAAGTTGCAGCAGAACACAAGAAAGGATAAAGAGGGCTAAAAGAAAGGTCAACATAAGTACACTAGAGAGAAGACGCTGAGCAACCCCAAATCAGGAATAGCTGATGCTGCTTTAGGAAAAAAGAAATAACCTCAACCGACACTGCCAGGCTGCCCTCAGGCCAGCTTTAGTCAAGTCTTTGAGGCGTCCTGTGCGTTTCCTTTGCGGTATGTGGGCCGACCAGCACAGTGTCTTGACTACAGTCTGGCTGCAACCCCACAGTGACGGGCGAAGTACTAGTAAGTAAGTAAGTAATATTTATGACATAACATCATCACATATATCTATTTAAAATGTCAAGGCAATAAATGGAAAAAAGGAAAACCTATAACTTTCCCAATTCCCATCCACATTTAAAAACACGAAAACGACAAAAAACGTTAGACTATACTT
>JH154732.1:68093-80387 GCA_000226015.1 Mnemiopsis leidyi | reverse complement strand
CTTACACTGTTTGTACCTGACTACTCTCACACTCAGGTTTAATGACTTACACTGTTTGTACCTGACTACTCTGACACTCAGGTTCAATGACTTACACTGTTTGTACCTGACTACTCTCACACTCAGGTTCAATGACTTACACTGTTTGTACCTGACTACTCTCACACTCAGGTTCAATGACTTACACTGTTTGTACCTGACTATTCTCACACTCAGGTTCAATGACTTACACTGTTTGGACCTGACTACCCTAACATGGACTAAGATAAAGGTGTCTAGCGGGGTGTACCCCTCTCCTTGCGACTTCAGCACTGTATCCTACTACGATAACAACTATCTGCTTCTGTTTGGGGGCAGCAATGACAGTCTTCCTGAACACGACTTTAACGAGGTCAGCAGTTTGTGAAGTTCTGAGTTTAACAAAGTGTTTATGTTTGTTTCTTGAAGACACTGGATATTTTAATGTAGTTTGTAAAGTTCAGGATTAGGTCCTGAGTTTAGAAAAGTGTTAATGATTGCCTCTTGAAGACACTAGATATTAAAATGTAGTTTGTAAAGTTCAGGATTAGGCCCTTAGTTTAGAAAACTGTTAATGTCTGTCTCTTGAAGACACTGGATATTTAACTGTAGTTCAAATGGTCGGGAGTTCGAGTGTGGTATGTTCGACAGTTTACACAGTTCAGTTTAATGAACTTCAAGCCATTTAAGTACTCAATATCAGACACTTAACTGGCAGTGCCAGTTCACTTAATTGATTTCCAACATAAAGACCTGTCTTATTGCTGGTCACTTTATGACGGATTTCAATATCCTAACCTGTAACGTTAACTTGCCGATAACCGCCATTGTAGAGTGTCCAGTGACGTCATTAACAACTCGACCAATCAGAGGTCTATAAATGGAATCAAACCACGTGACGTTGTGTTGCTATAGCAACAAAATGTAGAGTTACACAAGGTACACCCAGGTGTGGTACTACTCACTGTCTACAAACTCGTGGTACTCGTGTGAGACAATGGGAGACAAGCCTCACACCCGACATGTTCACGTGACCACTTTGTATGACGATCTCATGTACGTGTTCGGGGGACTCGGTAACACAACTTTATATGGTTAGTGTTGTACTTGTCGTGAACTATAAGTAATGTAGTATTATAGCTGCAGATATGTTGTATATCATACAATTATCATTGCATATTGCTTACATGCACCAGAAGGGTTCACTGTCACATTTAAATGACGAGAACTGTATCATGTCAGATTGCTGGGTGCTGCAAATACACAGTTTAAAAGGAAGGAAAATTCCAGTGTGTCAGATAGAGAACCCCTCCCCTCCCACCACACTCTTTAAAATTCAGGTTTGTACGATCCTACTTGGAATTTATACGCATGAAACTGAACTGACAACGGTAAACGGTTGGATATGTCTTCTATTTGTAGAATGCTCCACAAAGTTTTTCCTTCCCATTGTGGTTCTAGTTTACCAACAAAAATTAATTACTTAATTAGAAATTTGCACCACTACAACCGATACTTGCAGGAGGAGTTACCGCCAGTTCCCCCGCTAACAGACTTTCAAATACCTGACATCGAGAAACACACGGGTCTGGAAAAACTAAAGGAGTCTGTTTTAGGTGTGTTTTGTTAAACTGTTTTTGGGTGGATTGTTTGCCTTTTGATTAAGCCCAGGTTATAAGCCCCCAATTATAGATTCTCCAAACGCGTTCTAACTTTATTTGTTATGAATGTTCTACAAACCTACCAAGTTTTTCTCAAAAAGATACAATCCTGTAAAAACATGAGCTCACCTAACACTAGGCCAGATATCAAAGGGATTTTCCGTGCTGGAAGCTGAATACGCAGCCCTGTATGGCGCCAAAGAGCGGTTTGAATTGGAGAAATTACAGCTAGCTCAATCAAGGGACAGTCAAGAGAAGTGGATAGTGGAACAAAGAGACGATCTGATCAGGTCAGTTTGGAGATTTGTTGAAATGTTCTACCGGATTGATTAACTTTGGATTGGATAGTGCAGTAAATCTAACTTGTGTTATTTTATTTTTAATAAGTCCTAATCCAAATAGATTCAGACATGTTTTTGTAAGGGAAAAAAATCTTCTAGTATTTTTCTGCCAATGTTTTTTGAATAATGATGCTGTGATGTTTATTCGATTAGAAATGATCAACGTGTCGGGTAATTGTTGCAAGCACATGAAATGTTACAATCTAGTAACACAACATCATAAAATAACAATATTTCACACTGTCCATAATAGTAACAATCACTGTAAAGAAACCCTGACACTGTCTTTCCATACTGATCATTACATTTCTGTCTAGAACCTCAGATTTAGTAAATGTTAGTAGAACACGCCTCCTCTGGACACATACAGGCGAAGGGACGTTTTTTGTGGAGGAAGGAATCGTCCCATTTCTTGTTGATTCTGGAGAAAGCTACAGCTTGTTGTTCTCCCCGCTTCCTCACCCAGTTGTCAGGTTGTCTCTTGAAGTCCCAGCCGGGTGTCTCCCAGAGTAGGGGGGTCCCATCATGATGTTCCCACACTCCCGTTCCTATCCCGTTCTCGTCCATCACTTCCCGGGTTCCGATCCAGATCCAGTTACTGTCGTTAAATCTCCTGTGTTCGGTCTGCTCTCCCATCATGAGTTTAGCAGCCATGTCCAGCTCGTTGTTGTCCTGTTCAGAGTTTATCTTGGCCATGGTAAGTCCGTAGTCCTGGCAGAGTTTGCGGGCGTGTTTCCACTTGACGTGGTGGTTTATTACTATGTACTTCCCGCAGTAGTTACACGCGTACGGCATCTCCTTGTACTGCAGACTGTCGTCCCACTGTCCGTTCTTGCTCAGGGATACTTTGTCCTGGAACAGTTTAGTCTTCTTGTCCTGCTCTCCGTCCGGCATCTTCTTCTGCCAGTTCCACCAGACCGGCTCAGAACCGTCCACCCACCTCCACTCGGACGGTACGAAGTACTTCTCACCTCGCTGTCCCTTTACCGGTTTTACATCGTTGTTTACAACCTTCTCCAGACCGAGCCACACCCAGTTTCTTCTGTCGTACTTCTTCCCTACCGGCTTTACCCCGTACCCCACCTTCATGAGCGTGACTATGTCTTTGTTTTCAGCCTCCGTCTTTACCGTCGCCATGGAGCCCTTCACTCTCAGTGTCATGGGCAGAGTGATGTTCTCACACGCGTCCTTGGCATCATGCCAATCTAACATGGTCTTGAAGAGCAGATACCTACATGTTGCTACCACGTTCTGATCCTTCAGAGCTTGCGACATTTTCCTGGCGTTTATAGCTACCGGCTGGTTGAGGATGAAGGTAGCATCCTCGCCGTATACTCCATCCTCTTGAGAAAGTACAGATCCTGATATCGTCAATATCAGTATTAGATGGAGGAAATACATTTCCTAGAGGTGAAACATGGATTATAGGTCACGTGTTATGTAGGTCACGTGTTATGTAGTGTAGCTTGTCATGTGTGTTCATTCATCGGATTGTACAAAAATTTTATCAGAATATTTTGAATAGAAAAACAGAAATTGTTTGGAAAGAATCCTGTACAGTGTTGTCGGTCCTCCTTTGAGAAGGGACTTTGTAGAATTTACTTAGGTTACCAGATAGAAAGAAAATGGTTTTGGGGCTGTTAAATCTATCAACAAGACTTATAGGTTTTTACACGACACTCGACAGTGTTTAGAAATAGCAGGTCGCGCTAGCCCAGAAGCTCAGACTATTTAAACCAAACTGGATGTTCGGGGTCTAGGTTCGAGAAATGAGGTATAAGTTCGAGAAATGAGGTCTAGGTTCGAGGAATAAGGTATAGGTTCGAGAAATAAGGTATAGGTTCGAGAAATGAGTTCGTGGTTTCCTGGACGTCCCCGCACAGAAATTCTAGTTGTACTCAGGGAAATTTAACTTTGTACTGTTCCGTTTGATGCGGCTATAATTGACCGTGTTCACAATCCGTCGCAATAGTGAAGTGACGGGAGTGTCCTGTGTGAGTTGTAATATTTACACCACGTCTATGTGGCTGTGTTGAGTGGGTTGTAATGTGTTACCTTCAATTTCACCGTGACAATATCAGACTATAGTCATTCGTTCATTCCTGGTCACGTGTTTTATACTCGCTTCGGTCTTGGTCACGTGACCTTATTGAAATTTATTGATTTAAGTTGTTAGTCATTCACAAATTATAGATCAACATGGCGTATCAACAGGTAACCCAAAGTCACTAGTGATTAAGGTTTAACGCATATAAGTATAATTGAACATCATTTACATTTAAATCGCACTGTTAATTATCATCTATACAATTAACGAACCTGAAGTAAGTCAATAACTGTTATTATCAGAGGAGTATTCCTCGAGTTTGTTACGCGTTAAGTTTATAGCCGTATAGAACACTGTATATTCTACACTGATAATGAAACTTGTAGACAAGGAATAAGTGGTTTACAGACTATCTTTAACTATGTTGTCTACTTGAGCTTTATTTAGTGGAGCATAAATTTGTTATTCGTAACAGAGAACTCTGCACTCTGTAAGTCTCCAGGACTCAGTAGGACTCTGTAGGACTGTAAGTATCCATGACTCTGTGGTACTGTAAGTCTGTAGGACTGTAAGTCTGCAGGACCCTGTAGGACTCTGTAGGACTGTAAGTCTCCAGTACTCTGTAGGACTGTAAGTCTCCAGTACTCTGTAGGACTGTAAGTCTCCGAGGACTCTGTAGGACTGTAAGTCTCCAGGACTCTGTAGGACTCTGTAGGACTGTAAGTCTCCAGGACTCTGTAGGACTCTGTAGGACTGTAAGTCTCCAGGACTCTGTAGGACTCTGTAGGACTGTAAGTCTCCAGGACTCTGTAGGACTCTGTAGGACTGTAAGTCTCCAGGACTCTGTAGGACTGAATACTGTGGGATACTGTTATACAATTAACGCACAAAATTGCAATGGTCCTGGCCAAATTGGTAGGAAAAAATCTTTTAAATATATGAAGTTAAATGCTAGGTAAGTCGTCAACTTCAGTGTTGATTCTACGTAAGATATCTGCAGACAACACATCATGAAATAAAGTCAATTTAGTGAAATCGCGTAGAGCAAGACGTTACGTGGAAACAATTCTTTACTTGGTTACCCAGGGTCTACAACCTACAAGACATCATCAGATAATTAGTCCCAGTTATGTTAGTCAGCCAATTATATCTTCATTACCAGAAATAATTAAAATATTACTTCCCATGACAGATGTAATCGTTAAGTCGTGATAAATTCCAAAAGACAAAATTAAGACCATTGTCTGAAAGAACAAAAATGGAAATGTAGGTACATAAACAAACCGGGTGGACAAAATACATATCTGGTGCCTACATAATGATCATTACATTTCTGTCTAGAACCTCAGATTTAGTAAATGTTAGTAGAACACGCCTCCTCTGGACACATGCAGGCGAAGGGACGTTTTTTGTGAAGGAAGGAATCGTCCCATTTCTTGTTGATTCTGGAGAAAGCTACAGCTTGTTGTTCTCCCCGCTTCCTCACCCAGTTGTCAGGTTGTCTCTTGAAGTCCCAGCCGGGTGTCTCCCAGAGTAGGGGGGTCCCATCATGATGTTCCCACACTCCCGTTCCTATCCCGTTCTCGTCCATCACTTCACGGGTTCCGATCCAGATCCAGTTCGTATTGTTCCACCTCTTCTGTCCTACTTCCTCCCCCATCATTATCTTGGCCGCCATGTCCAGCTCGTTGTTGTCCTCTTTAGAGTTGATCTTCGCCATGGTAAGTCCGAAACTCTCGCACATTTTCCTTGCTTGTTCCCACTTCACATGTTTCTTTATGACAATGTACTTGCCACAGTAATTACAAGCGTACGGCATCACTTTAAACCCAAAACTGTCGTCCCATGTTCCCCTCTTGCTCAGGGATACTTTGTCCTGGAACAGTTTAGTTTTCTTGTCTATCTCCTGGTCGGGCATCTTCTTCTGCCAGTTCCACCAGACCGGCTCAGAACCATCCACCCACCTCCACTCAGAAGAGTTGAAGAACTTCTCTCCCACTTGTTTCTTGGGTAGTTTCTTGTCGTTGTTTATAACCTTCTCCATACCCAGCCACACCCAGTTTCTCCGGTCGTACTTCTTACCGACATACTTCACTCCGTACGCTAACTTCATCAGTGTCACCAGATCTTTGTTCTCGGCCTCTGTTTTCACAGTCGCCATGGATCCTCTTGTCTTTAGTGTCATGGGTAGTGTCACATTCCTGCAGGAGTCCTTGGCGCCGTACCAATCTAGGTAGGTCTTGTAAAGCAAGTATCGGCACGTAGCCACAACACCTTGTTCATTTAGAGCTTTAGACATCTTCCTGGCGTTTATAGCTACCGGCTGGTTGAGGATGAAGGTAGCATCCTCGCCGTATACTCCGTCCTCCGTGTTTTGTCCTACAGATCTGGCAAATACCATGGAGAAGAAGAGGAATATTTTAAACACCATCCCTCCTGAATTGTAGTGCTTGGTAAGTGAACGTTTTGTAAGAGCTGGTGTGTATTTCAGCTCTGTGGTATGGTTGGTATTTACATTGTATCGCACATCTGATACAGACATGAATGTGAACTACCGTGACAATAAACCGACACGTGGAGTATGAACTAGTGAAACTCATACTTGTAAATATAGTTGTCTCAGAAATAGCGGCTAGTTTCAAGTACGGTCGGAAAGTAGAAAAGCAGTTTAAGAAAATTGAAACAAAGTTAAACAAAGCTAAACAACTTGTCTCTGAGTAGCTCAGAAACACATTGAACCATGTTGATTAGAAGACTAGTTAACTTTCTGGTGGGCGTTTTAGTGGGGTTGTTCACAGTCGGGCAGTCTGCCTTGATAATTAGCGGCCTTGCCATGTGGTATGAATTGTGAGGAGTTGAACTGAAAAGTGCAGTTAGAGTGTTTATCTTTCAATTTGAGGTTACATCAGCTCAGCAATTGATGGAAGTTTTACGAAACTCTTTGATTGGAGACCCTCTATGAGAACAAGCTAGATTTAACGCTTTAGTAGGTACTGGATACTGTCAAATTAAAAAACTACACACAGAAAATCTTTAAATAGGCATGAATTCAATCAGAGTAAAATTTAAACTGAAATCATCTCAAAATTCAACAGTTGTTCTCTAATTCCCGCTTGCACGATTGGGGCGGTGCGATGTAGCTCTGTGAAACATCGAAAGATGTTTTATTTTGCTTTTGGATAAATTATATGATGTGTGGACAAATTAATAAGATTTAATCCCTGCAAGACCTAAAAGGACATTGCTTAAATCTGTTAGACTCTGTAGAAAACCATCAGGTTATTCTCTTTTCGGAGATGAACAACTTTGGTGGTAGAACATAATTATCATTTAATTCTGATTTTGGCTGTATTGCCCGGTTTCCCAGTCAACTAGTTACCTAGGAACCTGGTTACCCGTTTACCTGGTTACCTGGTAACACGGTAACCAAGTTTCCTAGTTACCTGGTAACCTGGTTACCAAGTTACCTGGTTACTTGGTAACCCAGTTACCTGGTAACCTGGTAACCAAGTTACCTGGTAACCTGGTAACCAAGTTACCTGGATACCTGGTTACATGGTTACCTGGTCTTCTAGTTACCTGGTTACATGGTTACCTGGTAACCCTGTTACCAAGTTACCTGGTTACCTGGTAACCCAGTTACCTTGTTACTTTGTGATTTAGTTACCTTGTTACATGGTTACCTGGTAACCTGGTTATCTGGTAGCCCAGTTACCTTGTTACTTTGTGATCTAGTTACCTGGAAACCTGGTTACCAAGTTACCTGGTTACCTGGTAACCCAGTTACCTTGTTACTTTGTGATCTAGTTACCTGGAAACCTGGTTACCAAGTTACCTGCTAACCTGGTTACATAGTAACCTGGTGGTCTAGTTACCTGGTTACATCGTTACCTGGTGATCTAGTTACCTGGTAACCTGGTTACCTGGTGATCTAGTTACCTGGTTACCAAGTTACCTGGTTACATGGTTACCTGGTGATCTAGTTACCTGGTTACAGGGTTACCTGGTGATCTAGTTATCTGGATACGTGATTACCTTTTACGTGGTTATTGGGTATATTCAGCAACAAAAAAACGGAGCACAGACAAAATGTTCAAATTGACACAAACATGACAACTGGATAGTTGGCACTTACCTGAAAAACCTTTGTTTCAGACAATGTAACGAACACACCCAACTTTGTAAAGATTGGGCCGCTCTTCAGACTGAACAGTTTGGTAAAGAACGGGCTATTTTGTTGGATGAGCGGAAGAGACTGGAGCGGGCACAGCGCCGCCTGGCTGCAGACCAAGATACATTTAACAAACGGGTCAAAAAGTTGGAGGAACTGATGAATCGAACAAAAATGAAGTAACATGGTTTGCACTCTTCCTGGATGATGTTTAGGGTCTTAGTTATATTCCGCTGCATTTTCCCCGAATTTGGCTGTTTTAGATTCAGATTTAGGTGATAAATTTTGATTTGACATAGATCGCTTGAGTACATAAACTCAAACTGCTGGCTAGAGTATTTTATCGTTGACGCGCTTTCTTTTAATGTATATACATGAAACTATTGTACAAATGATGTAAGTTATTGAGATTCAGTTGTATGCTTTACACTCCTTAACAAGCAGATCTCCGTCCGATGGTCTAAGTCCTAAGAGAAGACATTTTTTACCGATATTGCCACAGAATTTGGGGCGCCATCTCCGCGTGTCCTTTTTGTAACGAAAATCAAGTTTTTCAGCATTTTGTGTAACCATTGGAAACGGCGCGCAAATACAGCGCCAAATTCGCAAATTTGCGTTGATCAGTTTTCTAGGCTCTAGCAAATACTATTTGCTAAAGGGTCCATTCAAAGATAGGAAGTTTGAAAGGTATTACAACTTTTAGGTTGTAGCCATGTCAAGAGCCCAAGCTGAGTCAGTTATTAAAAACATCATCCGAGAGATCGCTCAGGAATGTGCAGTCAAAGGCCAAGCTGTGAGCGAGACCCTGGTGGCTTTCATGGTCAAAGCGGTGAGTACCTCGTTCATAGAGTAGATATAGGTTTTATTTCCTCAATTTGAGTAAATTCCTGTGTCGTTAGATTTGAGTCAGATTATTATGATACCGTCAATTCACCAGGTTGTGTTAGACCCCGATAATCAGTTCAACGTAGAACGAACTCTTACTAAAGATGATGTACAGAAACTTATTAAAACCTGTGTAGATCGACTGCTGATGAGTGCTTCACCAAGTCTAGACACCATCAAGATGCAGGTTGATTTGTTTAACGTGTTTAAAGGATTTGATTATTATCTTTGTATCAATTGATGTTGCCTAAGATTAGACTTGAAAGAACTGAGGTTTGCTAAACGCTGAGGTTTTATCAACGTTCCTTTCTCGTTAGGTTTATTTTGACATGAACTACACGAATCGGAACGAGTTCTTGGAAGAACACAAGAGAGTACTTGAGTCTAGATTACAACCGGTATGTTAATGAATTTCTTAGCTCATTTCAACTCAAGATTAAGCAAGTTACGAATTTTACACTAACTTTCAATTTACACAACTAACAAATGTTATTATTCAAAAATCAATTAAGTTAAAAGAAGCAACCATTTAAATATCCTAAAAATCTACCGGAAGTCCATGTTCCAACTTAGCAAGTGTTTCCAACTGCGATCCAGAAGATGTGCCAGTTGTACCGGTTAGCCTTGTCCGTGTCTATAGGGTTCCTGTGGTCCTCGAACCCGGTAACCGTCTCCCCCAGCAGATTTACCAGAAACCCGGTCTGAGTCAGCTCAAAGGGAGCCCCAACTCCAATAGTCTTGTCGTGGTGCCCGTCTCCAGATAGAGCTGTAGTAATGATGGGTGGGCTGGAGAACCCACACTCAGAGAGATCCACTCTGGTGAGGATCTTGCCGTCCTTACCGGGGTCCTCCCACACAGTGCTCCCTCTGCCAGTGTCTCCTACACATGTCTTGTAACAAGCACTGTCTGTCTCCTCCCCCTCCACCAACACTTTCATCTCACTCTCTTCCTGTTCCTCCTGCAGACTTGCTAGAACTGATGTCAGTTTTGTAATTTCTTCTCTTTGCTCATTTACCCTGGCTGCTACTTTCCTTAGCTTGTAACAGTCCCCACTGGTTACAAACAGTGTTACAAAGATAAGATGGAGGAAGACCATGTTGTCTGAAGAAGTAGAGATCAAACCGAAGTTCTAATGTTGGCTGAGCACTCTATTCCTCATTATATGTCCCCCTCTTGAAAGTTCTGGCAACTCGGGCTAAATCCTCCAATTTACCGTGGTTATATCTGTAACTTTAATTAGACGGACATTACTGGGGGTAATTTCATAGATTGCTTGCACTACCCAGACTTACTCTGTGTAATTTAGACTCCAGTGTGTCTAAGCTATCGACTGTAACTTTAAACCCACACCCTAATTTCTAAACACTGTGCAGGTGATGAGAGAGATAACAGACAGTAGAGCTAGGACGAGAGAGGAGTTGGAGGGACTATATCGCAAGATAGTGAGCTGCGTACTTCTCAGGTATGAACTATATCTGATTGTGGATGTTTTTCAAGGTGTAAATTTCTTGTGATTTCAACAAAATTCGTATAATCCCTCTTCTGACTTAACCCATTAAACGTAACATAAAAAGTAACAAGAAACATAAAATGAAACATGAAACATAAAAAGAAGTGTGACATAAAAAGTAACAAGAAACATAACATGAACAAGAATTGCGGCCGCTTTAATTGTGTCAGGCGACCGCTGAATTTCCCGTATCATGCTGTCGCTTATTGTCATTAAACTTTGCGAAATGAGGAATGAAATAAGTAAAGACAACCTCGTACCAGACAACCTCGTACCAGTTGACGAGATTATATCCGTCTAACGTTCTAGCTGCGTGAGTCGGGTATCACCGCGACAACGTACCAGACAACTTAACCTCGTACCAGACAACCTCGTACCAGACAACCTCGTACCAGACATAACTTAGGTTAGTTATTATTGTTCTGCATCGGCACGTGTAAATGCAGACGCGCGAGTTAATGCAGCCGTTTGATGCAGCCATGTTTGAAAATTTGAACGCGCAAAGTTTGAACACAATTGCGCGTTCTTTGCATAGTTTGTTTCAAATATCTTAACTCTGCATGACGTCCTCATTATTGTATTGTATGTGCTGCCTTCATAAATTATTCATACTGCGTTGTTTTTATGCTTATGGCGTTTCATGAATTAGTCGTTCAAAAGATTTGTTCGGAGCTGGGATTAAAATCGTCTTACATTCATTTCTTAATCTGTCATTCGACAAAAGTCAATTAAACTTAAGTCAAAAGAATTTTGATCGACTTTACTTTTACTTGTTATTGTTTGATCGCCGTCTTGTTGCAGTTGTTGCAAGGCAATTATGTATACATTTCATGATGCAGATGTGAAATCCATTATGCGGCCTCAGGCAGTTTAAACCTATAATCGTATTTGTATACATAATTAAGTTTGATAAAGGAGCTTGCGCACTGCGCGCGGACGTGCGCGCCTACGGACGGACGGACGGACGGACACTTTTTGAGCTAATATTCCAAAATACCCCGATTTACGCTGTCGATCGCCAACCCTTGTTTTGTACTTTTTGTGCACGTGCACAAAACGTATCAAAACAATCTTGCCATTTGGGCCCGAAGGGCCCAAATGGCAAGATACGGGAAAAAATAAAACGTTACATAAAACATAACACACTGTACAGGTCAGGGCTTGGATCCCCTACCGACATATCAGTAGTGAGAGAAGCTACTGCTGCGTTACAGAGTGTCTTCCCGCAAACCGAACTTGGAACTTTCATGTCTCTCACTAAGCGAGACAAGGTAGACTTGTAGACTGTCGTTATTACAGTACCCTGTTGTCATGACATTATTCTGTCGTTATTACAGTACCCCTGTTGTCATGACATTATTCTGTCGTTATTACAGTACCCCTGTTGTCATGACATTATTCTGTCGTTATTACAGTACCCTGTTGTCATGACATTATTCTGTCGTTATTACAGTACCCCTGTTGTCATGACATTATTCTGTCGTTATTACAGTACCCTGTTGTCATGACATTATTCTGTCGTTATTACAGTACCCTGTTGTCATGACATTATTCTGTCGTTATTACAGTACCCTGTTGTCATGACATTATTCTGTCGTTATTACAGTACCCTGTTGTCATGACATTATTCTGTCGTTATTACAGTACCCTGTTGTCATGA
>JH154732.1:13321-49140 GCA_000226015.1 Mnemiopsis leidyi | reverse complement strand
CTCTCTCTCTCTCTCTCTCTCTCTCTCTCTCTCTCTCTCTCTCTCTCTCTCTCTCTCTCTCTCTCTCACCCCGCTTTTCAATTCCCACGTGACCAAAAACTTGTTTGTTTCCCTCCCTGGAGGCACGTACATGTGACGCACAACAATTGTTATTTCCCAGAAGTTTTAATGATTCTGTGCTTTTAAACGTCCCATCGATGGAGCAATGAGGCATTGTAAGAATAATGAGAACATTCCAAAAGATAGCCGTGGTGAACGTGAAAACACGTGTACCTAGCTGACAACCAAACTGTTTAGGGTTAATACTAGGGTTAATAGGGTTAATAGTATTGCTCAGTTACAGCTTTACAGTTTCTTGTTTAAGTCAGCTTCAAGTGAGCTTCTCGCACCAGTCCCCAGCGGTGCGGAGCTGGATAGAAGCGTGCCGGGAGAAAGGGACTACTTGACTTCCGTCTACTATTTACATGCTGCATGTCACGTGACAGCTACACCTGACTTCTGGTCTGGCTTTATCCTCTCTCTCACAGCAGACGGACGGGAACAGTCTCCTACACCCGCACGCAGAAACCCAGCCAGCTCAGAGAGAGGAGGAAAGAGAGGCCGATAATTAGCTTTACATTCACATTACTCTCATGTCAAGTAGAATATGTCCCTCTTACTCTCCACCTCGTCAACGATCTAAGTTTGCAGGAGGATCCCTCCAGTTCAGAACGATTTCTCTAGCCAATATCATTACTTTATCTCCAACAATCTTGAGATTCCATTCTCCACACGGACGGTATTCAGAGTGTCACCACTATCTGTTGGTGGTGGACGGTTGTACGCTCCCCCTTTGACCGGGTCCACTGTAATTGTCAAGGAGAATGAAGGCCATTGTGTGTCCCTGCCTCGCTGTAGTACATCGCCCTCCGGCTGTTTTGTCCTGCCTGTCTCGCTTGTTAGTGCTCCTGTATCGGGGCTACCAAACAATACTCCAACAAATCTGTGTGGTTGTTCAAACAATTACGTATAGCTGCACGTGGGCCGCCTGTGTGCTCACTGGCGACCAGATTCTCTGTCTCATCTTCCGATTTGGACTTTATGGACCAGATTGGTTGTTTAATTAAAACTCCCAAGTTCAGAGGGGTTTTCATGTCAGAAAATAAAACTTAAATGTCAGTTCTTTGCGAGGTAATTACTCCAATCATGATCTTAAATATTGTAGAAGGTCATATCTCTATGACTATTGAGGAGTAAAAAAATTAGTTTTTTTACTATAATTTAGAGCCAATTTTCAGTCAATGTTAAAGCGCGAGCAACATATAATACAGTGGAACACACAGTACATTACAGCGTGACGTGTTGATAAAACTGAGTATTATCACATTGTTTTATAGTCCTCTAATCAACTTTAACTCCAAAACCGTCAAAACGAACAACACATAATCACTTTGTTGTGTGCTCTAACCGGTTTTATCTAAGATGTCTTTACTAGAGCTACAAGTCAGTGTTTTACTAGAGCTACAAGTCAGTGTGTAAGCAGTGTTGTTGCACAATATGGTTAGATCGTCTAGTGCTGGGATGATCTAAGTGGGGAGAAACAATACTCAACTCAAAGTCACGTGTTTTTTCAGCTAGTCGCGGTGCGAGCTCTCACAGAAACTTGATATGATTTGATATATTTCTTTAACGACACAGCACTTCAGAGCAGGGCCTGGAGAAGTTCCCATCTGGTAGCGAAGGTGGAAGTGAATGTTTTCCCATCCTCCATATAATGCAATATAGATGCTTTTTCCAAGATAATGCCAGTTTGAAAGAGCAAGGATTTGTTAACCGTATCATCTATTTGTGGGGTACCATGTGTTTGACAAATTAACTAGAATATATTAATATGTGAACAGCTGTCCTGTCCGCTGGAATAGTGGAATTGAGACCAGTTTAATATCTTCCTGAATACTTAAACCGAGTTCAACATCCTTCTCTAGCCCGCTCTCTCTCTCTCTCTCTCTCTCTGTTAAAGTTAACATTCGCCTCGCCAGGTTTAAGCAAACCGGCTGTTACGTAGGATTCTGCTACGTGTTCCCCCTGCAAGGCCGCAGTCGCACTTTTGTGGAGGAAGCAGGTCACTGTTTGACCTCGTGTTTAATGAGGGCATGTGAGCAATCAGCAGAGAATCCTGCCCAGTAAATGATCAGTTTTACAGCTCTGTATATCGTTACATGTGATCGTAAGAGATCCTGACTTGTCCGTAGCACGTTGCCTGAGTAGGTTTCTTGCAACTCTTATTCTGCTGGAGCTGTAGTAGTGAGTACTCATGATGATTTTCCTCTGCGTGTATGTGTGTGTGTGTGTACAACCCCCATCGCCTCAATTTTCACTAAGTTTAGTTCACCGGATACCCCTCATGCCTAGAAAACGTAGTTAGTCCGGTCCAACATCAGGCCAGGAGATCAAGGGGTATATTGGGACCCCTCAGGGTCCTCTGTTCACTCCCTTGCCCCTCTCCAACCTTCCTGTTTAAAGTAAATGTAATAACACTTCATGGTAAAACGCATTAACGTCTTTTCTTCTTAGAGCGATGTCATCCGCATAATATTGAATATTATTGACCCTACTTGATGTAAGGACCCTCACGGGCTCAGGCTGTGTATCATCACATATAGAGTTTGAGAATGTAAATTTGATTTAAAAGAAAGGCACCAAGATAGCCGGACAGTAGACGAGTTAGCTTCTTTTGTCCTGTGTGTGTAAAATAAACAATTCTAATCAGGAACATGGTGGAGTATGCGATCGGGAAGTACCAGATTAGAACCTTGAGGAACCCCGGGACTCCGGGACCCGTAGCTGTCTGAACACACGATTTGTCAGGAGGCGGGAAGTAGCCCCAACCAGGAACTATGTAGGAAGCTATACGTCAGGGCTATGTGTACTTCTAGTTAGCACTGTCCAGTCCTGTCAGCTCATAGCCCCCGGCTACATTTCACGATCCTTGAAAACTGACATTACGTTGAACGTCTTTTTGTCGCCGGAATGCGATTCGTGGCTAAATTTGAGGTGGCAGATCATCGCTAAAGGTAACAGAGAATGTTACGATTTTCAACTGGACATTACTCAAAAAACTGGACACCACCTTTTCATGATGGAAAGGTCAACTAGGCTTTACTAGATATAACAGGACACCACGTTTCATGATGTAAAGATCATGACGTCCAATCTTGAAGATACAAGTCAGAAGTCAAGTTCTCTTTTTGACACGATTTGTCACTCTGTGTCTGTATGAAGTCAGTCGTTTCTCACTTCCACACTTGCCCATGTCGAAGAAGAGGAAGATAATATTGTCGAGCAAAGTTGCCTGGTCACATGCAAGTCTGAGCTGCACTGCCGGACCTTGAGACAGTGGTGTAGTGTCAAACATTGATTAGTAGAATTATTGAGGTCGACTTGTATGGGTTACCTCAGTACAGCTTGGACAAGTTTCGTCTTGTTTCCAATCTGTTCTTACGTCTCGGGGAATTGTTTAAGGCATTGTAAACGTCATGTAATAGTGCTCTGGAAATCTAGATATACGCAGTAAATATACGCTCCACTAACACTTGCGGCAGTACGGGACATTTTAACAAGTTTGGTCCTAATGGGGGAAGCTTAAAACCAGTAGTTATCGACCCCCAGTCTCCAATGAAACTTCCCTGTGCTAAAAATATACCGCCATAGTATCTCTAGATTAAATGTGTCTGACTGCTGGGTCACCAAACTCTTCTCTAAATCAAAGTCATTTGTCACACACTTTCAAATCCCTATGGTAACTTCTTCAGCGGTCCCTTCACAAACACAGTAATGAATTTAATCAGAGCCCAGCTCTCTCTCCCTTCTCTCCAATAGCCGATACAAAATAGAGCCCACCCCAGTTCCGTCTGAAGAACACTATACTACCCCCATGTATCCAGATCTGACTTCTCCTTTGGCAGATGAGGAGCTGGTTCGTGTCCGTGTCCGGGGGCCTCCTCATTTCATTTTCAAAGTGACCTCGTTTCAGCTGCGCTGTAAATAAGATTTTCTAAATACTGCTGGGGTCACGTGTTCCCGTTTTGCACCCTGATTAGTCGGATGATATTTTGGATGACCCTGATTGGTCACCGTGTCCAACTGCATTCATGACAGACATTTTTATATGTCCAAGGCGGGGATTACTTATCAAATTAAATAAGTGTGACTGTTACTATGGTAATCCGCAATAGACGATGTAAAAAGATCCGATCAAACATTAAGAAATTGGGTGAGAATTGCCATATTATTTGAGCCGAATTCCATAGACAAAAGATCAAGCTTCCAGTAAAAAGATTTCTGAAGATAAATAATAACAGAATTTTACTGAGTATTTTACTTACGTAACATTAGGATGTACCAAGATTAGCATTATACACCAGGCTTGTTGAAGCAGGAACATTTCGAGATCCAATGTATTGTTCTGTCAATACCTCTGCAATGATTTAATCCTATTCCACTCCACATCTACCAATTGCAAGCCATAAAAGTTCCCTAACTCCCTCAGTTGTGCTCTCCGAAATTTCCCACAGTTCTAAAGAAAAAAGAGAGTAAGTCAAATCAGAGATCGGACATTTGTGAGATTTGTGTAAAATTAACAAAATGTTGATGTTTTATGATCATGATGGACTTAATGGCTTGAGATTATTAGTCACGCTACGTTGAAATGATCCGAGTGTAAATTTAGATCATTGTGTATTATATGCATATTTAGGGATTCCTTTTGTTGCAAAGCGAAAGCAAAACAATCCGCGTAAAAGCTTGCCTAGTTAAGTGCTATTAGTGTGTTGAAGCAAGTTTAGTGTGTTAAGACAAAGTAGTACACACTATATTTTGTATGTGAGGGACAGTGCTAACTTGCCACTTCTCGTCAAATAAGCGCTGTTTTATTCAATTTCATGGTAAAGAACTTACTTTGCTGTGATGTAAGACTAATAAGCTAGCTATTGTCGAAGAGTGTCGTGCGTTTAGAGCTATAGATCTATATATAGCTCTATATAAAGCCTTATAGATCTAACATAGTCTGAAATATTAAACGGGAGAAATGAACGTCACCACTCCCAAACGCTCCTTCTCTCTGTTTCCACATGAACCATATCGCTAAGCAGTTCGCACCCTTTGTTAAGGAGAGCGCACTAAAACTGGAACCAGAACGTTTATTGACGTCAGACGCAGCCAACAACGAAAACATAAGATAAAACAGACCACTTTTTGGGCGGTCAAGAGCTATGTAGACCCAGAGTTGTCTACTGCTGTGACTTAACTTTATTACGAATATATGCTGACTACTGTGGCATATCTATAAGCGGAGAGCTTTTGTGTAACAGCTACTCATATCTATCGCATTTTTCGTATTTACTATTTCTTAATACGACAGTGCGATTGAGCAGCAGTAGTGTTCATGAAACTCTTAGTCACATAATTCATTACCAGTAACCAATTTGTAATAATGGGTAAATAAGGCGTTTTCAAACGCTCTATATTTCCAAGCTATTTTGAACTTTTTCAGAATTTTCAATTGGAGCGGATATTCATCCAACTCGCTTGGCTCTGGGATTTTCCCCTTCCTAAGATTTGATACGAGGACTCTAAGGTCCAGTTTTTAGATTTACAGCTTTTATTTATCTTGGTAAGAGTTATGCGTCATTACATCATTCACTCACTAAAGTCTAGATAAAATAATTCTAAATTGTCTCTGCGTGCATCCGAGTTCAAGGAGATCATAGAGATCGCCTTACAGATTTCCATGTCTCAGTATTGTTGAGGGCCTAACTAATTTACAGTCGTATGACGTATCTTATGCATTTCGGAACGGGTCTTGGACAACTCGCCCAAATATGGTGGTATATAAATTAGATGATGTTAACAAGTTTTTTGATTGGGTGACAGGGTAAATGTACATTGTTCAACTCGTCCAAATTTAGTGCATAGTTAGCTAGATATTGACGTGGCAGCTTTAGCTAGGTATATCAACAGAATATGAAGTGATCATGGGGGAAATTCTGCTGCATCGTTAAAATATATAGCCCTGATCTGGTTCTACTTTTTCGTAAGTTTGTGATAAAAAATGAATAATTTGTTATTCTAGAAAGAAAATTGCAACAATTTTCCTTCCTTCCGTGGTCAAGGTTTCTAATCTCGCAAATTAGCCTTTTATTAACAATCATAAAAACAATACTGGCGGAAGTTAGTCTGCGTTCAACCGTTATTTTTTGCGGCAAAAAATAACGGTTGAAGTTTGAACGCCCCACTCAATACGTATTGGAGTTTGAAAATAAATTGTCCGCAATAACCTTCACCCTGTAATTGTTGCGAGTCTAGCCTGCCCATAACACCACGTGTACCGTTAGATATGGGCGTTGTCAATCTCATGTCAAAACTAAAAGCCCAAATAACCCTGTCACTAATTATAAATTTCCTGTGATCGTTGTTGAGTATTTGTTGAGTTGTCCGATTCCCTCTGCAAGCTCTAGTTCGGCATACGACAGCATTTTGCCGCACAGATTCCATAACTCAAGCAGAAAAGCCGTGGGTTAAATGCAGCTCTACTCATTTCAAATGAAATGAGTGGGAGTGACAGCCAGATACTAAAAATTGGGCGACATTATGGAGCCATTAGTCCACACCTTCACCTTGCACTGTCCCTAATATGTCCTCATCATGGCAGCCCAGCTTAAATCGAGTTTCTAAAATGAAACTAATCTTCAGAGTTGGGAGTTGCGGATACTGAACGTTCTGAACTGGGACACGAGCGCCGTTCTGCCACACGACTTGTTGGACCACTTTCTCCACCGACTTCCCGTTCCCGAGGCCGTGAAGAACAGAGTGACCTACCACGCTAGGATGCTACTCAACCTTTCTTGTACCGGTAAGTTCTATTTCTTTTTCGCGGTCGCTTTCTTGACGACCTATATATTTGGACCTCCTCACACTTTGACAACGCCCCGCCTGATTTCTCGACATTTTTAAACTGCTCCAAAATGAGGCCTGTGTGAGGCGTTGTTCTGCGATTCAACTTCCTACCACGCCTTGCTGAAGAAGCTGTGTGTCTTAACATGGACGTTTCACTTCTGTACTGTCTGACAATGGGTACCAGATTCTGTCAGCCACTTTCCTGTCCCATTCTATAAATACATATTCTCTTGTCTCCGTACTGTAAATACCCACTTTCCTGTCCCACTTTTAAATCTAGGAAAATATTTAGTCATGTGTGTTCAAGCTTTGCTTGACCTCCATATCGGACCAAAAACATTGTGCGTGTAACGACTCAAAGAGACTGAGATTTGTTACCTACATCCCTACGTAACTCCTTATCTGTGTTCGTGCCATCACATTAGCATGGTCAGATTCCACTCGTCAGATTCCACAGTTTTAGGTCCGTCCGACAATACTCAAATTCTCCAACTCAATTCGATTCATGGTGTAAGCTTCTCTCGAAATGTCTTGTATGTAGATATATATGTGTGTCATGTTTGTGTGTGGTATGTGATACGGTCCTCCAGTATTTCAGATATTTTATGTGGTATTTGCTAGGATTTCACAGTGATACGGTAGAGTGGTATTTCATACAATATCATCTCTCAGTTGGTTAAATTGGCCGGTGTTACGGAGAGTGGTTGATTGCAAACAATGAGGGTCTCCACGTTAGCCCCAAAGTGTTAATTACCATTAATTTTACTACACACGGTGCAACAACACTCACTTCTCCACCATTCACCGCTCCGAGTCCTGTACACGTGACTAAAAATTCTATTGAAGATAAACCAAAAATAAAATTCTCGTCCAAATTACCCGTATTTTGTAATTATCTGAATGATTTCACCCTTATTCATAGTCTAAGTCACCCTCAATACTCAAAGATCGAATGAATTCAAGATCGTTTGAATTTTTGAAATCACCGGGTAATCCTAACCCTTAAGAATCCTCTTACCTCTAAAACTGCGGAATAGGAATTAGGAGGGCTACAAGGCTATTTTACTTAAAATCAACAAACTACCATTGACATTGAATTTTGGGTTATTGAATTTGATGATGTGATATTGTTCTAATTGACTGTTAAGTTTTCAGATCAGTTTGAATGTTGTTTCTACAACTGTCAATAAAATAACGAAGTTATATTTCAGAGTACATGTTCCTACCCCACTCCAGTAAAATAATGGCTGCTGGCTGTCTATACGACGCCATATTCGCCCTCGGCTCTAAATTCCTGGAACTCAGAGGAAACGTTGTTCAACTGCTGGGACAGTTCGTCGAAATTGACGTGGTGAGTGTAACTGAACGGTTTTTGAACGGTTGTTTAACGGTTACTTTGTTCTGTTTCTTCTCGTCATACCTACTAATTGTCCTGAAAATCGTAGATTTACTTGCTTAAGAGTTTTCTTGTGCCTCTAAGTTTAACGATGACGATAAATTCGGTTCGGGAGATTCCAATTTCACCTCCTAGCCTATTATAAGACAATGACTGGTCTACAAACTATTTACTTCACAACATTGAAATTATTTCATAACTACAGAACTGCGTGATGAACGCTTTCAAGAGCTGACTTCTCCTTATATTCACACAAGTTTCACTGAAGACATTCCACATTATCCACACAGATGGCCAACTAAAGCTCCCTCTGAAAGCCTAACGATCCCAAAACTTAATTCCCCATGTTAATATAAGGGGCTATGTGGGTGGCTGGCTTGCTGCGTGACGACTCCGAGATCTATTAGATCACATAGGAAACTACAGTGTTTGAAGCGAACTTCGCGAGCTTCTTGGATGTAGTGAAATCTCATTACTGCTCTGTACATAACCATTTATTGAATGTTAACGCTTTAAATTGAATTTACACGTAATGATATATGTATAGAAACAAAACGCTGGACCGTGGGAAACGCGAAACCCAAGAATCGTACTTTTGATGCTAGGTCGTTTAAGGAGAAGAGCTAAATATAGTTGGAAAAGTCTAACTAGACTATCATCTGAATTTAAGATATTTACAATTCTTACATCCAACATCTACGTACTCATTATGATGTGTTTGAGGATAGAATAATTCTGTGCGTGATGTAATTTAACCTGTCATCTGGAATTGTCTTACTCGCTATCAAATCACAATCTCTATCATCATTATTCAATATTCATTATTTACACTTTATGTCTTAAAACACACAAAAATCTCCAATCTCTCCTCATATTATTACCCCTTAATCTCCTTTTCCTAACAAAATTCCTCCTAGATCGAGTTCGAGGGTGTCGTGACGAAGATCCGGCAGTTAATGGAGAGTACGCGCGAGGGAACCTCCTCCTCCGAAATTCCGCCCCTCTCATTCTCCGAGAAACGCACCTCAAGCCCCTCCTCCTCGACACCTACCAACATAGAGGAACTCTACACCTAACTACCCCACCCTCAAACCCCATATAGTTCTGCAATTAGTTCAATTTCCTGCTTCACGTAGCTCACCGTCTGCTACGCGCACCAAGAGAGCTCTGTGCGCGAGAGTTGCGCAGGCATCTGGTCGCCGTGGCTGGGAGGCAGGTTTTGCGATAGGTTATATTATATGAATATGTTGATTTAGGCATAGGAAAAATTGAAAAAAACAATAAAACACTAAACTGTAAAGAAAAGTGTGTTGTCTATACGCTTTAATGTTTAAATCTAAGTTACAACTCAACAAAATTTCTTGTTACGTAGTTGGCTGGCGTGCGGAATGGTGATTGTAGTTGAAGCTTTGAAGAGAAACGGTTTTTTCGATGATTTAGCTCTAAGTTGCCAATAATCCCACCCACACGCAAAATGAAAACAGTGCATGTTACCCTTTCCCCACTTTTTCTCCTTCTGATATCCTGTATCGTGTAGCCGATATCTAGATCCCATTTTCACGATATGCCATTAAATATCAGAAAGGGGATGGTTACGTGTGGAAGGGGCAGCTTGCTCGTAGCGATTTGCGCACATTGAACACTATTTTATTTTGGTATTTGTTTTAATGGCAAGGGTCCAGTACTGTTTACAGGGGCGATCTTTCTAGGACAAGGGTTACATGTACCTTTTTAATTTTTTAATTCGTTTTAATAATCACTAATTTATTATAATTATAATGATGAGTTCGCACCGTGTTTTAAATGAGTGTCTGCCCGAAGGTGCGACCGGTTATATATTTGCCAGTATTGTAAGTGTTTCTCAGAGCGATTGGACGGATGAGATATTTTAAGATTTGTCTGTCAACGTTGGAGTTAATGACAAATCGTAATCGGGAAGTTGTTGATGGGTTACAGCGCACCCTTTCTTTTTTTTCTCTTCCCTACGTTCAGCTTGTAGGGCTCATCAAGACGTTGCAAGATTTCCTTAACGCTTGATCACGCTGATGTCGAGAATTTACTTAAGTGATCAGAATTATTTGGCAGTAATGGCAACGACTCGTACAAGTACGTAGATCTACTTAAACGATTTTGTTTGCTTTTTTAAACCTAGGAGATTTTCTATGGATCGAGGTGAAGTGTTGGAAAATTTTATATTGTTATAATGAGCTCACTAAGAGTGAGATGAGTGGATGAAACGTTGACTCTGTCAATGGACTGATATAGGATGAAATATTTGAAGATTTAAAAACTTTTTTCGTGGTTACTCAGTGCTTTGGCCGGCCTAGCGTTGCAATGCCACGAGTTGCCTTGGTTCAAACATATGATTTAACACTGTCTTCGTCAGCTCCCTTTTAAACACCCCATTTTGGTTCATTGTACCAAAAGTATAACAGAACAGCTAACAGCTAACATGACCTCACTTAGCGCTAAAAGCAGAGCTCATTTCTTCTAATTTTCTGAGCACGTGTCACCTCGTCGAGGTGGAGTTTCCCTTGCAGTTCCCGCTAGTGATGACGGCCTTGTGTCAACGTACGCTGCTTGCTGAGGTGGTTGGGTAGCTTATTTACCGCATTATACGTACCACTACCGCACTGAGTAACCGCCATGTTTCTACTCTCCATTTCTACTGTCCGTGGGAGTGATAGTTGAGGGGATGTGCTAATTGTGTTTTTCTGAGATTTTTAGTGTTCTTTTTTTCGGTGATTGATCTTAAGAAACATTTGGAGAAAAATAGTAAATAAGGAAAAAAATAGCAAATGATAATATGCTGATAAAAAACACATAATGTGAAATTTATAGTAAATTTTTAACTCCTTAATTTATGAAAGCCTTGATATACAGTTTTTTCAATTTGTTTTGATGTTAGTGAATGCATTTTTAGTGATAGTGGTACAGTGAAACACTCCATGGAATGGCAGATTTGATAGTGGGCTAAGACCAAATACAGTGAGAGCACATTGCCGCTGATCTTGAACATTGGATTGTTATCTAATTTAACATAGTGACTTAGCAATGAAGATGACCAAAGAAAGAAATAGTCTATTGAAATGTAAATTTTGAATTTGTTCCAATTCATTTCCCACCAACCACGTGATTTTATTGTTTCATACCAGCATAATTTGAACCTCTAAATCCAGCAAACGTTCTATAAATAGCTTAGTTAAAGTTTCTAATCACATTTCAAACGAGTGATATTGTCGAGTCTGTATGGGTGCGAAGCAGGAGACAGGAAAACTGTCCCGAGTACCCTCCTCTTCAGCTCGACATTGAATTATCGTCGGTTTGAGCTAGAGCGGTAAAGACAGGTGGCGTGTCTAGGTACTACAGCACGACTATTTCTCTTGACAAACTTTGAAACTGTCTCAGTCTACCGTTATAAGCGCTCCCCGAGTGAGGTTCTCGGCCGTAGCTTCTTCGTGGTGGTATGTGATGCTGATAATCGAAAATGCGCTTAGCTTCCTGAAATTCACAAAACATTATCTCTGGAGTTATCTCCGAGTATTATTTTCAATTTTTACCTTATAGTTCATAGTTATACTTTAAGGTTCAATGAAGCTATGAGATTATTAATATTCCGTTTTCGACACTAAAATGTGTTGACCATACGGTGTTGAAAATAAGCGATGTTTAAGTTTTCTTGCCATGGCCATGATAAGTGATAACTTTACACTGAAATATGAGCCTTGGTCCCATTTTTCAAATGGCAGTAGTGGACTACTTGTGTCAGAAAGTTGTGAGTAAAAACTACCATACTACAAGAGGTTACGCTATATGTCGGCATCAAGTTTAAGTTTAAGTTAAGTATTAGCACCTTGCTGTAAGTGTAAATTAAGTTGAATTTCAGTTAAGTGCGACAATTGTCAACCACCGCCCTTTAAGGTTTATCTATCATAGCTTAACCTAACCAGGTGCGCAAATCATAGCTATGAGCTATAGTCTAACTCCATGCTAGTCGTCATTAGACTATGTCGTCATTTCGCACATTAATGAGGGTGCACCCAAAAAGTATTAAAATAATTCAAGCTGTAGCCGTAGGTAAATCCAAAACTACAAAAGATAAACTCAAAACTACTACTGTATCAGTATTAGCATCTCGACGTTCAATTTAACAATAACATACTGCAACAATTTGACATGATACTGATGAACTGCTTAGAGAATTGATCCTGAATCCTTAAATATGAAATTCTGCCTTGCTGGTATTATCACTCATTCTGTAGCGGCATACTATACAAGTGCGATGCCTTTATGAGACTATAAGTATAACTTTAAGCACAAATTGTGCGTGGAGACTGGAGGTAATGTATTTATAACTATAAGTATGATGAATTTATGAATATAATCATAAACATAACTTTAAAAAGTAAAAGAGAAGCTGGAAGCATTTCGGTTTAATGCTTACTCCTGATCAATGACATTTTGACTTAATGAGTGATGGTATCATTGTCTAATAGTATTAATAATATTAATTTACTATTACTATTAGTACTGCACGATGTACTTGTACTTGACGTGTGGATTAGGATACGCCTACCGCAAGCCGTACGGCGTACGCATACAGCATCAAACATACAATTTACAAGTACAAGCCGTTTTCAAAACCTTAACCAAATTGTTGTCTTAGCAATTGTAGTTGCACAATGAATTATAGAATCACACATAGTTTCCAAATGATTTCGAATAACTTTAAGTTCGACTAAAAGTCACATTATGAATTAGTAACGAACAAATATTCTTGTAAAAAGAATTTTAAAGCATCTGCGCGCGCTGATAGCATTTTCGATAACATAAACAATTCATGATTCATGCAGTCTAGTATTCAAGTACTGAGTACGCCGCGCGCAAGTTAAGTTTTATCCACCACAATCTATCTTGAAATCGAGCGCTCGCCTTCGCCTGGGGTAAGTGTCTCTACCAATTCCAACGTTTCCAGATGTGCTCCCACGCCGTCTAAACATAGTACCCCAATTGTCGATGTTTTGTTATGAGTCTGGATTTGAGAATTACGTACCCCGGCGTGCTGCTCCAGACGGATGTAATATAGATGACCCCAAGACACTGAACAACTTGATAAGAGTCAGCAAGTTCTATGAACCGAATCCGAAATATCTGGAGCTAACCCAGAAAAATAGTTTCACAATAGAGATGAGGAAGCAACTTACGGAATGGATGTTTGAGGTTTGTCGTTAAAAGCTGGACTTTGCTTTGTACTCTTTCTTTGTTGCTGCCAGCTGTTCGATGTCGCTAGTTCTTTAACAAAGTGCTCACTTGATCCACGCCCGCACTCAAACGTCACTTCATTAGTTCATCGATTTCACAACTTGATTGTTGATATTCCGAATTTCGAATTCTTAACAGCGATCTTGGAGGAACCTCATGTACACCGATAATTCAAGAACACCATTTTGACTTCCTTCTACGACAACATATTATTTTACCCCGCTACGAGAAAAGCCCGGTAAAACTAGATCGAATCAAAGATTACGAAATGCTCACTTGCGTCATCATCACATCTGGTTTGAGGACCAGGCTCTATTCACTTAAGTGCTTTCGTCACTTCACTAGCTGTGGGGATGTTTTATTTCTATGAAGGGACATTGTCCTATTTCGTTCTTCTCAACGGTGTGACACTGAAAATATAGAGGAGCTCATTTGAACGTTCCCCTCTGTAATTACATTGTACATGGGTGGCTATGTTTCGGCCTCCTCATGCGTTCTAATGCACAATGAGAGTGGAATGCTTTTAGTATGCTGTATTACAGGAATGAGATTGCGATCATATTTATCGGCTGGGAATCACGAAATCAAGAATATTTGTGTATAATAATTTAGTGGTGAAGCTTACAGGAACAGAGGTCGGAAAGTAAAACATGTCCATGACGTGATTTCTCCGTGGACCACTGGCTTACTTCGATAAGGTTCACACAATCTTATCAAGCCTGACATGCCCCTTTTTTACTGAAATTACGAAGTAATAAGATTTGTGTGAGGTTTGAGCTGGCCTGACTCGAGGTTGGTATAACCGTAACACTTGTTCGGGCCGGCCGGCAAGCTGCCTAATCTAAAAACATCTGTACTTATCTTAAAATTGGATGCCAACTAATGAGTTTACCGTCATTCGCCACCGACTTACGTCCTGTCTTCTGATAATCTCAAACCGAAATATTGTGTTTAACAGCCATCAGAAAAGAAAGCCGTCCAGCAAAATTTCTTTCCATACCATGGTTAAAAGTCATTCCACTCTCTAGAACACATACGTATAAGTATGATGACGTTTGAGGAATTTTAAAAATTGTCACCGAAACATTTCGAAGTTGTGGTTTCTCTGGATGCATTGGTTGACATGATGCGTTAGCTGTCAAACCTTTGTACTGCACCCTGCCATTTAACGATTAAGTAAATGTAGCTAACGTAGGAAGTTTAGAGGATTCCATAGAACCTGCATACTTGGACTGAGAGTTAGTTCGAACCATAAAAATCCATGATCTTATGATGGCTTTGGTTAAGACAAAGCCTCGTTAACAGCAAAGCCTCGTTCCGCAGTAAATTATCGAGCATAATTCATTCCTCATTTCTTGTCCCTATCGCATACAAAGTCGAACGGAACTTCCGTTAATGTGATTACGAGATTATCGGAATATCAACCCACTACATTTCAGATATCTGATGTGTGCGAAGAAGGAGTTTTACCACACGCTGTTAACATTCTGGACAGATACCTTTCTGAGGCTACCGTTAGTACCAACCTCATTATTATTTACTCCCTTTTGATTTAATCTCTAAATTATTAAGAATTATTACAAAAACTTCTGCCGTAAGTAAATTTTGTATAACTACCTACCAAATTTTCTCGGAAAGTTCTTGTCTTAACCGGTTTGCCCTAAAACATTTTACGACCAATCACACGACCTCTTTATTCCGAATCATCCAGCATAAGACTCAACCCTAAGTATACTCAATTTTAAGAAATTCTTTACTCCAGCCTTTTAATCGTCTGTTAGTTAGCCTTTTTTCCTTCCAAAGTAACACCCACCTTAACAGTAGTTATTAAAATGTTTACTTTGTGGACTTAGGACGTAACTCCCTCAGGTGACCTCCCCCCGAGACGAACTCCAAGTTATCGGAGCAGTTTGTCTTTTCTTAGCCAGCAAACTCCGGGAAAACGAGCCTATACCAGTCGACAGATTATGCGAAAGTGGCAGTTTCAGTTACACCAGCAAAGAAGTCCGGGTATGTCTGAATTTTTGTCACATTTTTCCTGAAATCCGAAACACTGTTTCCAAGATACATATATAACTATATAATACCGATACTAAAACTGGAAAAGGTTTCTCTTTGTGTGGGGTGCTCGTTATAAGCCGTTTTAAAAGCCTCACAATTCACCACAAGATTCCGCTTACTCAAGCAGGTAGCATATTAGGTGGACCCGACTAGTCCGTTGTGAGAGCTACGACAAATTGGCCTGTCACAAGCACCGCGCCCCAGACTTTCTCAGAACGTCCTCCCTCCAATGTAAACATGCTGCATCCTTCATTTTTACCCGACACGTTCATCTCAGCACGACAGTTTCGAGAAAATAGAATTCCGTTGAAGCACTGCATTTTTGAAAAATGCTAAGATCACAGCGACGTTAATTCTGGGAGTAGGATTAAGACTGTTTGTAGACAAAATGTATTAGATTTTATGCACACCACTAATTTAAGTTGCAAGATTGTTAAGAGGAATTCAGTTTTAAGAGTCTGCATTTTGAGAATTTAGTAAAATCAGGTAAAATGCTTTCTCATTCAACCCCATTATTCGACTTAGAGACAGATAGTAAGCATTGAGTTTATCGTCATATTAATAATTCTTAATTACGATAAACTACTATCTATTACTCAGGCGTAAGAAAAAGCTCCCATTCCGTTAATGGTACGATTAGTTAACATCATTAAAGCCGTGTTCGTTATTATAACGAGCTATATTTTAGAAACCCGGCTCCAAACAAAGTTTATCCAGCCGCATAAAGTTTGGAAATAGCTAAATTATTTCTGCAGATAGATTGTGTTTACATTACAACTATTGTCAGCAAAAGCTAATAATAAAAAGCTTAATGACTCATAATGAGAAAATCACTTTATTTATCTTGATTCTAATTCTTGTATATTAAGATTGAAGATGAAAGTTTAGATTGAGTGTCTCCAACACCCGTTAAAACTGACCGTTTAGCCGTTAATTGGGGTGCACATGAGCAGTCCCAGTAAAACTTTTGAAATAATTAGCACAACGCTGGACGTGTAAACCAAAACGTGTGTCAAGTCTGCAGTCTCAATTAAATGGAGCTGAGAGTGAAGTCCTAGCAGTGCTGGCGTCTAGTTCTCTGTCTATCTCCGACTGGCTCTCTTCTTCTACTCTAACTCTTACTGTGTGCTATCTGACTGAGCTTGTAGCGATATCTTACTGAGTAGATAGCACTAAACTTCAGGTTGAATTATAGCTAATGTAGCACTTCATGGGCGGGCTTGTCTTTAGAAGTGTCCAACTCCTCCAATATGAGTAACGAATGAAATCAGGTCACCTTTTAAACCCTTTTATTGCTTAGTGAACTCATTCCAATTTGAAATGTAGTATGAGATAGATCACAGTTCAATCAATCGCGAGAAATGTTTTACCGATGTAAATCTAACATAAACATAAGCCGTGTAATATTCCGTCGTTCAAATGGTTTCAAATCTGTATAACGCACATGCATCCTGTTTGATTATTCAGGTTATTCATGACTTCTCAGTAAATGATAGGAAAATCTATCACGACAATTAAGATTCCCTCATCAATACATGTCAGTAGGGACCTCACCCATCACTGATTGCTTACCAACTGTTTAAGTTAAAAATACCTTTGGAAATGTCCCATCAGATCTCTATCTTTAGAGCCTATCTGGTCCTTTATACAGGCTCTTTTGGGCTTACCTAGTGTATTTCATTCTCATTAGATGTACAATTATAAATGGGTGATGATGTTGTTTTAACCGCTCAAATTGTTCAAAACCACAAGACAGTGTCAGATTCTATACAAGACAGTGTCACATTCTATATACCTCCAACAAATGATCAGAGAAGAGGTTTCCTGCCGGTACATTTCGGCAGGATTTGTTTATGTACACAGAGCTGGTTATACACCGGATACACAGGATTGTCAATGGTATACGGTGTCACGTGACCTCTACCTCATATAATCCGGGGTATAAACAACCAGGGCAGGTGTCCTAGGTCGAGTAAGACATAGCCAGATCGGTACAATACCTCACAGAATACATCACTGTCTTTTACACTGTGTTCGAACCAACAAGTCTTATTGTTAATCTTCGTACCGTGGTGTAGTATAGAGCTTTCCAAATAGAGATGTGTAATAGCGCAAAGCTCTTGACAAATTATAAATATTGTCTTAATGATAAGCTAACATGAGCATTAGAAATATAATATAGCACAATCTTTGACTTCTTACCCGCGTCCCTCATTGATAGAAAGAATAAGAAAAACCCCACATCTGAACGAATTGTGTTTGACATGTGTATACGCGATAAACATTCTTAGAATTTCGCCATCGTCACTTAATTATACAAGGGCGTCCAATTTGCCATTTTTATGATTTTGGCGAAATATTTGTTTTTCTAAATTTTAAACAATTTTTTCTCCGTATTGCTTGACATTGTTTAGAGACGTCATAAATTTTATGACGTCGTAAATTTGGCACCTCTCAAAAAAGAAAATTTTAATTTACTTATTCTAAGTTAATATACTTATTCGAAGTTATTAAACTTAGAATAAGTTTAAAATGAAAATTTTGTAAAATATTATGGTAAATCCGATGGTGACGATCATGAAGCTCATAAGCCATCTCAAAACTGCCAAAGTGCCCTACTTGGTTTCCCAAAATGAAGGGGAAGACGCTCACATATCATACTTTTACTTGTCCTTTTAATCAGTCAAGTTTTAGCGTTCAATCCCATAAAATCCATGCTGACAACCATTAACTTTGAACCTGAGTGACTCTCACCGTCATACCGAGGTATTTGTTGCATTTTGCAGGAATTTCAGCTATTCATTTCCCAAAACCTTTGACATCCTGACAGCACTACAACAAGTGTAGGAAATGCGGGCATCTTTAAAGCTTCGAGAGGTTCTCTCTCTCGACCTATAACACCCTGGACAATGTACACTTATGTGTGGTGCTCGTTCACGTGTGTACAATTGACATAAATTTCGTGGTGTGTACGAGGCGGCTAGACAACATCCTGTAGTGGCGGGAGATGAGCTGGGTTCGTCTCTTACATCGTGTATCAGTACCACTTCAGTGTACCAGCTCACTTCAGTGTACCACCTCACTTCAGTGTACCAGCTCACTTCAGTGTACCACCTCACTTCAGTGTAAGTGAGTGTCTTACTCGACTTTAAAAGTCGCACCTTAGTTTTACTTACTCTTACTCAACTTAAAGCATATGAGTCGCCCTTAATCTTAGCTCTCACTTAATCGACGGTTTCCATAAGCTCAAAGTCGCATTTAACTATCACATAACTGAAGGTCTTGCATTGGGCTAAAGACGTGCAAGTCTAACTGAAATTCAGCCCGACTTTACATAGTCATAAAGAAGTTCCAACTTCTCCTAAATTCACTAACAAATATTTCCATTTTGTCTCACCAAAACTTCCCCAAAACTTCCAGAAAACTTCCTCTAGTCCCGCTAGACAGTTCGGTTCCCTCAAAGGTTTCCCCATCATGTTTATACATGCACTTATATATTTTTGATTATACACAGCCCCATATCCGGGTCCTTGCTCCAAATATTTGAACTCCTAATCACTTCCTGGGATGGTAACGAGCCTGCCCCGCAGCTGATTCAACCCTCCAGACACTGAACGAGCCGGGCCGAGCAACCCGTTATGTCGTTTTGGAGCTATGTGGAGTTTTTCTCAGGCCCTCGGTCAGCCCCCCTTTGTGGGGGCTTCCGGCCTGGGGTTCGTTTTGTACTGGGTACTTGAGAAACTATTAAAATTATCATCGTGGTATATGTCCCTATTTTTTATGCGGCGGATGCTACCTTTTAGTGGCTTATGCTAATTATGTGCTATACATTTCTGATAGCAATGATTTTGATGCAATGGTAAATGAAGAATGTTTACTATATAAGATACAGCAGCCACTTCATCATAAGGATTCAAGTTGTATTAACGATCTTAGTAGTGAATTGCTCATTTATCATGAATAAAATCATGGGACCAAGTTGTATGACTCGATAGATTAGGTCCTAACAAAATTACGATGTGGTGAAACGATCAGGAATCAATTTGTGGAAGATGGGGCCGCTAAGTCTGGCGAGTCAAGTAAAGGGGTAGTGAACTGGCAAAGAAGTCAGAGGGTGTAACGGCTGAGCTTTCTTACCGGGATTAATACCGACCAATTTAATTCGTTCCGCTTTTGATTAGATTTAATGCTTTGTCCGGTTCTAAATCTGTTCAAATTAGAGTAAACAAGCGTAAGAAGGTAGGGTTGAGTATGATATCAAAAATCTTTGCCATCATGTGAAGAAATCCTGGTCATAACAAAAAAGTTGGACCTTGCTGGACACGTCCCTTAACTGGTACAAGAATCATCGGGGACGTTTGCGCGTGGTAAAGTAGACTAACTTCGTTTGACTAAATAAATCCTCCTGTTGGGAAGTTGGGAACGGGCTAAATTTTACCATGGTCACCATAGTTTTAAAGATTTTTGTGAGCCGATCAATTGTGTTCCAACAATTAAGAGGATCTCAGAAGTTCTCGAAATAACCAGGTTGTTATGACAACTAAGGGCTGGAATGACGCAATGAGTTGTGAGGAATGCAGATCGCTCTTACTCCTACACAGGAAATTTGCTAAGGAGTTTGAGGGGTTTTGACTTTCGTGCCCCAAAGAGCTTACGATAATTTCTTATTATATCAGTAAACAAATTACCCTGATTGCTGATGTGTCTCTGGCATTGGCTTACAAACATGTGACAGGCTAGATTGATAGTGATGGTACCGGGTACTGTGAGTCTAAAGCTCTGATGCTAAAAAGGGTTACTTTCAAATTTATTTTCGGCTTTCGAATAAATCCGTTGAGATGAATCACGTGATCACGGGTACCCTCTGAAGGTTGTGGACTTGGGTGGACACGGTAGTATGCTAAAACTGGGCTGTAAGTAGTTAGGGATTTCAAGTTTTTTGTTGAGAGCAGAACCCTCACTTCTCAACATTGGATTGAGCTGAGATTATAGCGAAAATATGTTGTGAGTGACGTAGTTTTGGGGGTTAGTTGATAAAGGATCGAGCTGAGGGTTGTGAAAAATTTAGTAATCACGTTGAGTGAGTGACTGGGTGAAGCCTTCTCCGGGCCTACTTATTCGGGGGTTTCTAATCTACTAATTGAGTGCCCGAATTCCTGAAACATTTAGGTGCGGTGGTGGCTGGTCCTCTAAGCACACTTTGAGTTCTTATGATGGTACGGGGGATGTTTATGAAAATGATCTTATCGCTTAACTTCTCAGATAAGTAACAGAAAGTAACATTTTTGCTTTTTAAATTGAAACTGCGAAATTCCTCAACGGTCATTAATAAATGATTACAATGTTCGTATCGTACTTGCAAATAAGTTCAACTTGATTATTCGAGTATTTCACCTGAAGTTTCTATGGTCTAGTATATAGTCTACATACCGAACCTAACTAATTTACGTAGCTGTAACTTCTAAACTATCTAAGTGTTTTTTGTTCTTATTCGTCCTTTCCCTAGTAGTTGGTTGTCGCATTGGTAGGCTAACTGTGACTAAAACACAAGAAGTGCAACAATGGTCTCACACTCCTTTATAACAACTTGTGAAATCCTCAATCCGGGCTAACTGAGACTTTTCCGCGTACGATCTGCGAATGACGTTACGTCCGAACACGAGACCGCTAGTGCACGTTAGCCCCTTACTCCCGGGCCTATATTTAGAAATTACCCGACCTGGGGACTCAGCTGGAGGTGGAGGTAAGTTTGATCTGGTGCCAAGTGGGAAGTGTTGGACCCGGACAAACCTCCACCCGAAGTAGGGAGAAAGTTGGCTGGTTTCCCAACTACACGTGCCCACCTCAGGGCCCTCACAATCCTCATTAGGACAAACGTGTTAAAACTAGCTCCTCCATCTTCCAGGTCCATCAATCCTCGGGATATGTGGTTGTCTTCTCCGGTAGTCACGTGACTTCCCATCACTATCGCTCTGACATGCTGTATCTCTCTTTTCACAGCGCATTATCCCCAAGTCTGTCATCGTGGCAGGTAATTTGGTCGGCTACACGACCCCTGATTGGTCACGTTACCAGGTAACGTTAGGTTACAAACCACGTGACATGAAGGACCAGTGATTTCAGGCTGAGGGTTGTTTGGCTGCAGGAAGTTGCTCAAATGTGATCAGTAGATGATAACGGGGAATACATAACAGGTTATCTGCTGTGGATATGTGTGTGTGTGGAGAATGCTGTGGTGGTTTCTGAATATTTGATTAGAATTGGGACGGATTTGGCAGAGTTTGTCAACACAGTGAAGGTGACCGGGGTCGTCTTTATTGATAATTAATCTTTGTGACGTCATCATCTCGATGTCACCTATTGCAGAGGTAAATTTGTAGTAATCTTTGATTGTATTACACATCTCCGTCTAAAAGATCAGAATAGTCGGGTAACCATCACATAATATCGTTACCATAATATCGTTATGTTTTGTTTCAGTAATACAATTTTATAAATCATGTCCATGGTTACGTAGTGTAAGCAGTTAATATGATTTGTAGTAGGAATTTTAAGTTTGATGGTACTAAACGATATCAATTTAGCCTGAGAACGGGAGAAAAGTTTCGACGCGAAATTCAAGATCAGCTCTTTTTCGGCATCGACTAATGATACCAGTCTAGGTAGACGACTGTACATCGTGTCTATCCAGTTTCTACTCACATCAGATTAATCTTCTCCGTTAATTCTTCTCCACGAAGTATATCTACCACTAAGATACTTCACACTCCCTCTAACCAAGACACTACTTTAATTAGTCACCAACCTTGCCGTACTTTAGCACTGGCAGTCTTGTAAAAACCCCGTGTCCAACCACTCACCTCACTACCCATAACAACCAATCAGACTGCGTTACCATGGTCACATGACCGGACGGTAATTGCTCTTGGCGTGCTTTAGTTGCCCTCAGGGGATCCTGCTTATTCTCCGAGCACGTTGAATGACCCTTAGGATAAGGTAGAGTTGCCCATTGTGCTGGTGGGTGAGATTAATTTAATGAACATCCTCTATTGAGTAGAACAGTAGAAGTATAACTTCCTTGGCCCATGTCCTCTGCAAGATATAATGTATAATGTTCATGTTGTACTTGTAAACAACTATAACAGTGGGACCTAGGTAGAATTTCCCAAAGTATAAAGGGTTTTAGGGTTACAGCTGGTGATGAAGCCAGTCCCACCGTGGCCTCACTGAGAGAGAGAGACAGTCGCCAGATCTTATTAAGAAGTCTCAGCCTGCTACCTCTGATCAATTTAAACATGGAACAAGCAGGCAAGCTGGTACCAGCAGCAGCCTACATGTTAACTCATAAAAATAACTTTGCGGACTGATGGACCGGTCTCATTAGAGCAGCAGCATGTAGGCTGCATGTATTGCTCCAGGGGCTCTGTTAAGGACCCGTGCTTTCCAGGCTGGGCCCAGACGACTCCTGGTCAACCCAGACGCCCCTGTCCCCTGAGTCAACTAACAGAAGCTGTATGATCTGATATGTTTCAGGAATTGTACAGCTGCCAGTTCACTGTGACCTGCTCTGACAGTCAATCGATAAGCACCGATAGTAATCAGCCAGCAGTAAAGGGATGTTTGTTTAAGCTCCATTTGACTGCCAATGTACATGCGAAAAGCTCTGCTTTTACCTCTAAAAACGTGTCCACTCCATCACAAATAATCATCTCGTAGGTCATTATACAATCTCCTAATGAAATATCAACGTTGATTAAAATAGACTACAGTAGAAGGCTGACTGTTGTTGAAAGTCGCCAGTTTTCTCTCCAGCTCTTTGTTTGTGACTAAAGATCATAGCTGGGACCATCATCAAAAATGTAAAACAGAAAGTTGGAACCTTGTTATTCAGATTTAGTAATCACGTTAAAACCACAATGCATTGGGCGGATCTTAAGTCAAAAACGAATGTCGACGTCTAGTTATATGTGGAGAAGTCCTATACGGCTTTAAATTTTACAGTCAAGTCAGACCAGCTCTTTGGTTGAGTATATTGAGGTTGGTTTCTTAGGCTGAATGTAATGCCTTTCAGCTGAATGGTGCGTCGCGTAATGACTTCAATTTATGTTTTCACATTCACGTTTTCTGTGAGGCGATGGTTAAATACTGTCAAATGCAGACAAAACTCACAGAAAAACCTCACAAAGATGCGTACAATATGTGTAAATTGAGGTGGAACATTATTCTTGAGAATTAAAAAAAGTGCCTTATTAAAGTTTGCCCTTACGCCTTGAGATGGTTCTGAGGAAAGAACAAAAGTTTCGTCGTAAAGTCCGGAACTTTCTGCCACTCTGCCTGGCAGGGTTTCAGTTCCCTCCCTTTCTCCCCTCGTGACAATCAGAGACTGTTTCGTCAGCACCAAACTCGGCTAATTCCGGCGTACTTCCAGGTTTAATTTAGGGGTGATGTCATGGTGTTCTATTTTTGTGTTTACGGTCAATAGAGAACGAAGTCGCGCTGGGTCGCTCGTCCTTGATAGTGGGCTGTGAGATTGGGTTTTCTTCAAGCAATTATCTCTTGACAAGGGGTATAGTTGCCATGACGACAATATGGGTATCCAGGTATTTAGTACTAGGATAGCTTCTTGAATAATTCAACGGGACATCTAAGCCAACCGAGAGTATCCTATCACGTGACATTTTCCTCTTTTTGATTGGTTAAATAATCTCGAGAACGTACTGTGATTGGTCGACGAACTAGTCTCCGAGAAGGCGTTTAATGGGACTACTTATTCCTGATAAATTCACGGAGCTACCAAGTGACCCTGAGGACAGGCTCATGTGACAGAAAATCGGGGATGTTTGGTCGAGCTAAATGTGTCCACATGGGATGGGAGAATGAATGCTGGAAATAGTAGTTGCATCTGGGCATGTCTGAGCTGCTGCACGTTGTTTTAACATTAGATTACTGTCGATTAACGATATTTAGACTCTCCAGCTCAAAGTGATAATTAAGTTTTGCTAACGAGGAAGATTCCACGTGCCCTCCTCCCTCCCCTCAAATCATTCTCATTCTCATTCTCATAACCTCGGTATTTCAAATACGTTCAATCTGGCTGGCCTGCTCTGAAACAACGCTAGAAGATTTGTTGCTTAAAGGAGCTGATATGAAGGTAGCACGTGGAGTGCAGGGGACTAAGCTCCTGGCCAGGGCTATCTCATGGGACCTCCGGCAAACGGCCTAATTGAAACCCAACTCTAGCTCATCTCAACGATTAGCTGATAGCTTACAGCAGCTCTGCTCCTTCCTTTGTGAACAGTTAAAAATAGTGTTATTTTTAGCGTCTTGGGACGAAACGAGATGGAACCAGTTTTTGGTTCGGTTGGAGTGAAACTGAATATGAGAATTGTAGTTAGAGTAGACGAAGGAAAACCGAAACATGGGCTATAGTTAAGTTTTGTTGTCAAAGTAAAAGTGAAACATGGCCTATCTTAATATTCTGTAAACCTTAAAGCGGATGCAGTAGAATATAAAGGATGCAGTAGAATAAAAAGTTGTTATTATTGTAGTAGAGTGTGTAGGACGTAGATAAGCAGTATGAAGGTCTGTAACTATACGATCTGTAACTATACGATCAGTGACTATACAATCTGTTACTGTTAAATCTGTAACTATATGATCTGTTACTACGTCTATAAGATTTGTGACTATAAGATATGTGACTGTAAGCTCTGTAACCAAGTTCTTACAATTTTCTGGTTTTCCACAAACTTCCCCCTACTGCAGTAGTACGTCGATCTACGAGGCTTCCCCTCCCTTGACATAATGCCATTAAAGAGTTGGGTTTCAACTTTTATATCCTAATCCATTTACTCCTGAGCCGCTTAGGGATTGCCACTGGGAAGTGCCCTGCAACAGATCAAAATGTCAGTTCTACAAGGACCAATCCGTGCACTTGTTCAGTGCAACCCTCCAATAGGGGGGCGACAATGTCCTCCAGTTCAGCCTGTAGCTGTGTGGCAGTGTCGTAATTCTGCCCTAACTGAAACTGCAGTTGATATGGAGCATGTATTTTCAGTTACCGCTCAGTAGTCTGGAAGTTGACTGTATCTTGATGGGATCTGGTAATTGTAATTTTTAAAGCGATAAAATCCGACGTGTAAATAGGCCGTATCGATAAGTTTGGAATTTAGGGAATTCCTAGATTAACTTCACATTCCATCCATCATTCAACCAAGAATAATATCCTTTAACCTAGCCTTAAACCCAGCCCCGTTCTGAAAAGAATTGAGCTCTAAAATGAAACTAATCTTCAGAGTTGGGAGTTGCGGATACTGAACGTTCTGAACTGGGACACGAGCGCCGTTCTGCCACACGACTTGTTGGACCACTTTCTCCACCGACTTCCCGTTCCCGAGGCCGTGAAGAACAGAGTGACCTACCACGCTAGGACTCTGATCAACATGTGCTGCACAGGTAGATAATTATTTGAACGTGGTTACAAGCACTAAACAGTTAACTCTAGTTTTCGCTATACAAGTCCGTGTTTCCCTGCTCCCTTCAAAGCTATTTTCGCAGCCTAATAAGTCCTCACGATAAAAACTTTACAACTTGCCCGTCTAAATATCGCCTTTATCAATGAGGTCACGGACGTTTAAATGATAACCTGACGGCTGCTTACAGCTAAAGTACGGGAACTCTCCGCAAATCCGTGATCATTGCCTGGGCTATAGACAAGATCCTCTGACTCTGCTGCAACCGGCCGGATTCTGTGTGATGAATTGACCAATGACGAAGGGCTCCTATACCCCAATTTCATAGTATCATTTGATAGGATTTTAACAAGGATAGATCTCAGCGTCTCTCCTCCGAGATTTAGATTTGTCGAGCTCAAAGCAGGGAGCATGGGCTGTAGCCGTTATCTGGTAAATTGTTCCGACCCATCGTTCCAAAGGGTCACATGTGAACATTTTAACGGTAGCGATAGTCCACTTATTGCCCATACATTACAAGACTTAGCGACCTCCTTGTCTAAGATATTAGAGTGCATGCAGGCCGTTAGATGAGACAACCTGGAGATCAATCTGGCACCACCTCTACCTTCATTAAAACTATATTACCGCTTGATTGAGTTGTTATTGGATGCTAATAGCTCATCATGCCGTCTCATCACGGAAGAAGGTCGGTTGTTTAGACTGGTGAAGCTGTTTTTGATCATGCTGTTAGCTGATAACAACCGACGTGGACTACAATATGTTAAGTCAGATCTGAGATGTTAGGTAGATCCGAGATGTCCTGATTTCCTCCAGTCTTGCTAGCAGGTAGATCCGAGATGTCCTGATTTCTTCCAGCCTTGCTAGCAGGTAGATCCGAGATGTCCTGATTTCTTCCAGCCTTGCTAGCAGGTAGATCCAAGATGTCCTGATTTCTTCCAGCCTTGCTAGCAGGTAGATCCAAGATGTCCTGATTTCTTCCAGCCTTGCTAAAGCACTAACCAAGACATCATGATCAAGGAATTTGCCCTGGTAAATAAATCATGGCCAAAACACCAAAATTTTTCTTGTGCTTTGGTCATGATTAAAGTGGACATATTGAACAAAATTTTGACCAATCGACCACGGTCGAATGATTGATTATTTGACCATAAAATAAGGTGTAATGGTTAAAAATTGTGGTCGACTTACTACCCCCCCCCACCCAGCTAGCCCGCTTGACTCCGGAGCCCCCTCATGGGAGTAGCACCTCTGCAGCTATTTCTGTCCAGCAGTTCGTACCCGAATAATTTAGCAGCAGCTTGTGGTGAATTATCCCATGTGATGTACGTACATAATCAAAGAGAAGGATAATCGCTCGAGAATGACTCTCTCGTGTGCCGCCTGAGGGCCATTAAATGTTATCAAAACGGCGGAGAATGTAAAGAAAGACTTTTTGACTTTTGTTTAGTTTACGAAAAGAGTTAAGTTACTGATTCTCATGTTGTCACTTATTTCACTTACATTGAAGAATGTGGTTCTGCGGAGGGGAGGTTTCTGCGATCTATTTCAGGCTCCTCCTAATCTGACCTTGATTGACACGGCCCATATCGCGGCCCATATCCGGGCCTCATAAAGCTCTAACAATAGATTGAAATCTTGTCCTTCGTCTTTCTTATGGATCCTGCACTTGATTAATTGTTCCACTGATTCTGGGTGCGTATTTCCATGACAATGTGCCCTGCTTAATGGAACTGTGCGCTGGATTGGTTTATGCTAATGTGCAGGGTAGGCAGGGTAGGGTCCGACTGAATATGGGATGGAACCACTACAGTCTGTACAGCTGGCTGGACTTGCAGGATAATGAGAAGGGGTCTCCCGCCAATCATAATTCCTGTTAATTGCTCGCCCAGATTACCAACAATAGCTATTCCTGTGGGTAGCTGGCCCTGAAAAAAACTTTGCGGAGGTTCGCTGCACGTGGATATATTTGAGGGCCGACATTGTTCAGATCTTTTTTCTAGCACACCAATGATCCTGTCAATCGCATCCTTAATTGGACAAGTCAATGGTTTTAACCTTTAAAGATCCCTTTGTTTTGGATGATGGAACACAGCCGTAACTTCAAGTTTCTTTCAACACTTATATTTGAATCAAGGGCCCTTATGGCCTTAGTATGTGATTACACCTATGGAACGGTCTTTCATAGGAAACGGGGTAGAAATCATCTCATTCGTCTTTCATTGCGATTTGGATCTTGAGGCATTCAAATATTCCTACCGATTACTTCAATCAAGTACTTGTAAATGACTCAACATTGAGTATCGATGTCAACTCAGACATATAATCGCCAAAACGACGATGAGGGCGGCTAACTTAATTCAGTTAACATGTTTGGTTGGGTGGTAATTTATTATCGGTGATCATGCCGCAATTAAATTTCGATCTTCTAGAAATGACGAACCATCACGTACCCCTAGCCATGACAGCCCCAAATATGTGGTTGGGGTCAGTTCCAACGCTCGTACATCTGTAAGGTAGCATGTGTCTTCCAGGATGCATTGTCACTGTGAAGATAACTTTGCGGAGGAGAGCAAGCCGGATGCCCCACCCGACCCTGGAACTCAATATTTATTGTAATTACTGTACTCTCCATACATATTGTTCGGGTCTCATCCGCATAATATGTCGTTCATAATGAACTTGGTAGAATTGCGAGATAGCAATTTCTCTAAAATTAAGATCGTAGAAACACCGAGTACCGTCAAGTTAGAACTTGATCAGAAAACGACGATCGATTGATCCAATTTAATCATTCAGGACGTGAGAATTAGGCTGTGTCTTCCCATTTAAGTGTCCCATATTCTAATAATTATTGTTGTCGACAGTCATTTCTGTAGTCCTGTAAAATGCTAGTAGACTAATGGGTATTAGATTAGTCTATCACCAAAATGATGGCCCATGTCATAGGCCCATCATAGACGGTCGTCATTAAATGTTAAAAGATTAGTATTAGTTAATTAAAAGTCTTTCGCCTCCACTTAGATGCCGTGCGAATTACGAAATCGTTATTGATACAAAATAAAGTGAGAAAATTGGGTTTATAAATGACACTTCTCACTTAATATGAGCACTGAGCTAGTATCAGTGATACTCCATACCCCAGTACAAGACCCTCCAAAAGTACCCTTCAAACATCAATCTATCTGGTTGTCTATCTTTACACGAGGGCACTGAAGTGACACTTAGCTACCCCACCACTGAAGATTTTATACACTTAAGTCTCGCGTTGATGACACGTGTGAGTTAAGGAAAATACAGATCATCAGACGTATACCATCGTGGTACATGTGTCACCTATTTCCCCTATGTGAATACTTGTACTACATCGCACATATTTCACTGCCTTCACTGAGTTCTTTCTAAACCCTACCACTGCGACGGTTCAATATTCCCTATATACTAGCGAAATACCGCAAGACATTCATAGAACAGAGGGAAAAAATCGCACCTGTTTTCAATGTAAATTGGCATGGATGTTTGTCTAGCTAAGGGCAATCATCCCTAAAATTTACAATGGGTTGGCGGTGTAGTGGTTGGTGGTGTAGTGGTTGGTGGTGTAGTGGCATCTACCCCGACTTTCTACGCAGAAGATCGGGGGTTCGATTCCCAGTTCCGCCAATCCTAGAAGAGTGCGCTAAGGGCATTTGTCTATGCAATCTTCTTCGATCTAGAATCTTCCAGGAGCCCCTTCAGTAAAACTGTAAAAGCCTGGGTACAGGTGTAACAAATACAAATAATACAAGCAAATAATCATTTATAACTAAGAAGCGAAGTTATTAAATGAAATACGATCAGAAGCTTTTTATTGCACCCCGTATATTCAAGTAAATTATCCGTGTTTTTCAGAGTACATGTTTCTACCCCACTCCAGCACTATGATGGCTACTGGCTGTCTCTACGACGCCATATTCGCCCTCGGCTCTAAATACATGGACTTGAGACGATCTCTACCGGACCTAATGAGCTCCTTCGTCGATATAAACAAGGTTCGAACAATGAATTATTTCTCTACAATTTTTAACTGTTTTTTTTTATTGAAAATCATATATTTTTGTGCGAATTTTAGACGCGATTTGTATTGTTTATCTTGTGGATTGTAGAATTTTGTTTATTGGAAGACAGAAAACGTTCTCTCCCGATTTTGTGAAACTAGGACCGTATCCTGACGGTACGTGGCGATAATGAAGTGAATCTCGACAAAATAAATAGTTACTTAAATGCTTCGAATTCTTGTGATAACTCTTGCTTATTTGCACAGCACAAACTATTTGTGTTTCCATTGACTAAATTGTTTGAAGAATCCGTAAATGCTCTTATGGGAAATACCAATACCTTAAATGATTTTCTGCTGCGTAACTATGAAGGCTGAGAATTTTATAAGTACTTCTACGTTTTGGTGGAATGATAAGACCTCCACATCATGATTCAGATAAGTAGTTGTTGCAGCGTGGGGGTTACTTACAACCGCAATTCGTCAACCCGCCATTTCCACGACTTACACAGGCTCAAATTCTGACGTTGTAAATGTAAAAAATCGCAACTTAGTTAAAATTTTGTGTTGGGTTAAAAAAAGACACGAGTTATGTTTTAGAAAAGTTTTTAGTCCGGCCCGTTTTGTCCAAACTGTGGGGCGGGTTGGTGGCTGGAGAGTTGAGGGATATATTGTAGTCTGTACACACTGTAACGGTACTCTGTATTTAACATATCCGTCTAAACGCTCCACCCATCCCATCCTCTCCCTCCTAAATCACTCTGTATATTGATAGTTATACCCGTATCATGTAATGATACCGTTACTGGGCCCCGTCAAGCGTGGAAGTGGAGCGGCAGTGCCCAATAATGGGCGATGAAAGCCCCGTTTGGTAATTCGCCATGCAGTTGAACTATCCCGTATCGCACATCATGTCACGGAAAAGTAATATTTGGGCTGGGCCCCAACTTTAAGTGATAGTTATTTGCTCGGAGTGTTGAAAGTCGGCCCCGGTCCCTTTTCACATGCCAATCATCATGTCAGTGTGTATGTGTGTTCCTGTGCCCCTCTGTGCTTTGTACCAAGAACATCCCAGCAAAGTGCGTTTTGTCAGCCGACCCCTAGAGGTGCCCCTCCTTAGGCCAATTAACGCAGGAAATCATCCAATTACACCCAGTTATCCGACAATTACTCGGCCAATTAGAGCCAAGCGATCTCAAGGTGCGGGGTGGATATGTCAAGGTGTCGCTGTCTCCTGTTTCAGGAGAACACGTTTACAGGGTTTTCAGAGAAATTACAGCTCAGAAACCCAATCCAGAACACAGATTTACCTGCTAATTTGCAGGATGCGGTCCACAGTTAAGGGTTACTCGTGTGTGCCCGAGGTTTGCATATTGTTACACAGAGAAGGCCAATAACAGGGGTACATTTTCAAATTTAGATGTGAGTAGTCTGGAAGAGTTAGAGGTAGAGTTGGTAGAGTGAGAGACCACCGACTCACCTAGCCTGCTGGTGTCTCACTTGCAACATCCACACCAGCAACTCTCATGTGATACTGAACATGTGACATTATACATAAAATACCTACCTGCACATGTGACACAGGAAAGTTATTTATACTGGAACAAAAGAACGTAGTTTCAATCTGTGTCCTCTAGCCGGGTGTGGCTGTTGTTCCGAAGAAAAGACTTGACTCTAGAAACATCCTCACTTTCGGTTTCCTCTTCTTAAACTCTACGTGGTATAAGCGTTAGGGTTGTTATTCACAGATAAGTTAGACTCAGTTAGACTCAGTTAGAGTCAGTGAAATTTTTGCTAATCGCTCATCTGCAAGATCAGCACTTGAGGATTCTTATAATAAACTTTGAAATCGTCATGAAAGTAATCTAAAATTGATGCTGGTAATGATCAACAGCTATTGCATTTTACTTACCGCCTAAGACTACGAGTTTCTTTTCCAAAACTATTCTAGTATGCTGGCCTTTAAACATACTCAATATAGGCATACAATCCGCAGGGAATTAAGTCCTCACATTCTCCAACATCCACTAAAGGTCAACAGACTAAAGGTCAACTGACTTGGGGTTGATTTCCTGGGTTGCCTCGATAACCTCCCTGAGAGATGACCTAGATTCTCTCTCTGAGGCACAATGATACATTATTGTTAAACAGAGAGCAGATAGATACGTCTGTGTTCTGGGACACTGATAACCAATGAGGTGACACCAAACACCCGACTGTACACGCAACTCTAAGGGTTTACGTAACTTTCTCTCCCCCCCCCCCCTCACACGCCACAACTTAGTAGTACCTCTACTCTCGAGTATCATGTACAACAACATACACTCAAAAGTTCAAGTCTCTACTTGTTGACAAGAAGTTGCCAGTTTGGCACCACCATCTCCTTCACCACATCACCTCTTTGTGGTGCTGGGGAATGTCCGAACACCAATAACACCACCAGTCCACCTCTCTTTGCTGGTCCTAGCTTTTAGCGCCCTCGCAAAGCAAACCACGTGTCAAATGTTTTACAAGTTTGGGATTGTTTCTGTGAGTAAGGCTTCATACTTGTAGGGTGCGGCTCTCTGTTTTAGAGGTACTTTCAAAGAGCATGATGGTGATAAGATCCGAGATCACTTCGAGATAGTATCTCTTCAAAGGTGCTAATTAGAGAAGTAAAGGTCCGAGCGGTGCAGGACAGAAAAGATAACACGCTACTCAGTTGAGTGGACCGCGTAGTAAGGATTCAGATGGAAGGGATAATTTCACTTCCAACCACGGGCCAGTACAGTTTGTTCAGCCAGCAGACAGTGCGGCGTGGATGATATGCTGGTTATCCTCAACCAAACTCTTTTAGATAATATGTGTCATGAATAATTTATAGATATTGTCTAACTATTCCAGCTTAAGAGCGTGTCTCTGTACGTGCGTGTTTGTGTAAGATCTCAACTTTTTCTCCTCTACTCTAAATATAACGGTGCCATTTTTCAGGAAGAGCTGGCAGTGATACACGGGAAAGTGCGGACCCTCATAGCTGCTAACCGGACAGACTTACCCCACGTAGATGTCCAGCCGATACAGACAAGAGAGAAATCACCTGGACCCATGCACACTCCTAAAGATCTTCTTGAGATGGAGGGATGTTAGATCCGGTGTATGACATTTTCCGGATCTAATTCCGGGGTGTCCCGCTTTGACAGTCTATCTACCATGATCTCCGATGACCGGGGCATATTTGATAAATTTAAAAAGTTTTTTAAGCTCTACCCTTTGTTACAGAAGGCTATTTATAGATCGATTTATATTGCGTGTGACTGACTCTATCTTTCTGGATGATAACGTTAAGGAATGATCAGCTGTGTAAGAGAGACTATTAATCTTTAAGACGAAGGTGAAGGACTTTGCTTTAAGCGAAACCGTGCTGAAAGTAACAACTTTCCTGTTTTGTTGTGTGATTTAAAGACATGATCTGTTCTTGATATGATCTGTTCTTGACTTGACAGATCAGTTCTTGATATGATCTGTTTTTGACAGGATAATATTCACTTGAAACCCATTTCAGTTCACCTTTTTCAGACTAATATAGGCACAGTATAAGATCAAGGTCCAATATAGGTTTCATAAAATCTCCTAGGTAGAAATGCCCAGTACAATAACACGGGTTTTTAGATATTTTTAAGTTTTTTCCTTTCTCTTTTTAAATTTTTAAAGTTAGTGTTTGCTACAGTCGCGTGTACTGTATCTGAGGTCCAGTCTGTCTGTATGGTGAAAACCGGAGGATTATATTTTGCCGTAAGTTTAAGTAGGGGTACTTGATTTGAGTCAGGCAAGTTAAGGGATTTCTAATCCGATTTCTAGCTTTTTGTGCCCAATTTATCTGTCCCAAAATGTTGAATTTCTGTCCGAACATTGTATGCTATTTGCAGGTGAACACGTGGTATTTTCATAACGTGAACATACACTATTATCAAAAAAACTGTAATGTTAGCTAGAAATGTATTTATATTTGTGAGTCAAGAGCAGAATTTCTGAATAGCTTAATGGATTGTTATTTGTTATTTAAGCAGAAAAAATAAAAACTGGAATGTTGCCAATTTTTGTCTGGTAGCTCTATCTGCAGGTACCAAGCCTATACTAGGACACGGTCGTATGAATACTGACTATAAGAAGACTAGAATTTTTTCCAAATTGGCAACATTTTACAAAAACATTTGTCTGCATGGGTCGAGTCATTGTGATTTACTTTAAATTTAGATTTTTGGTCGGGGATAACAGAGAATCTCATTGAATGAGCCTTGTTTTTTAACGAAAATAGTCTAGCCCTTGAAATTTTATCGATAGTTTTCAGCGATCCCTATATACTACAGGATACCTGAATGTTTTTAATGCTACCGAAGGTTTTGATTTAACTATAATTTTAATTTTTAATTTACGAAAGTGCCTTACTTTTGTAGCAGGGACCCACTATTAAATTATTCCACCCAACCTCCCACTCCACATTCCTAACAGTAGGCACAACACCTAGACCTTTTCAAGTTGTATTGTAATTTGTGGTAGCATTTGTCATACAGAATTTTTTAAACAATTAACTATATATAATTGGCAAAGTTTTCAAGTTTCTATTATATTTAATAAGTATCGTATGAAATACAGTTTGAATCAATCCAAGTTTCGGAACAGGCTGCACTCGGTACTGCTGTCGTGATGTTTAGATTTACGAATCCTGAGAAGTAAGTTTTGAAAACTGTGTTAATTTGTTCAATTATACTTTGTGTAAATATCAAAAGTTGTAAAAGTACAAAATGGATAATGCCTACAACTCACCACTCGATTTATCTTATCTTAATAACAGTTTCCTTATCTACGTTCAATGTAACCTTGGCGTTGTAAATGACGATTTGTTGACCGATAGAGCGACCTTGAACCATTATGTCAGCCCATCCAAATCAGATTCATTCTGTCTAGATTAAAATAAGTTATCAAGAGTATAATTCGAAAATTCTCATATCCCAATACCTGTCGAGAACTGTAGGCATTATCCCCCATGCCATGGTCACTAACTACTTTATTCTCTAATATTTGGATTGTTCAAACCACGTGTTTCCTTTAGTCTGCGTTAGACTCTCCATAATCTTCAGCCCATTGACTGGGCTCAACTGTCCACAATGGTGGATCACGTGGTACTGTTAACTTGTCAACTTTTAGAATTCTATACTCCGATAAATTGTTCTTTCATAGAGGGGGCAAGTAAAACATTAGTCGGGCATTGAAATGAGTAAACGTCTTTGCTCCTAGCGGAATCAAACCACTGAAAATTAAATTCGCTCGACTAATCGCCAACTTAACAATGGCGGCTTTAAATTAAGTCAGATCACCCTGCACTGCAAATACGGCACTTCAGCGAGTTGGACTTTCTTGTTCCATTGTTCCAAATTGCCAAAATTTTGGAACAAGACCTTTTTGGAGGTGTTCCGACCGTACGATTTTCTTCAAAATTTCACAGTATGTTCCTTTTGATCTAAACTATCAGAAAATGTAAAAAAATTTGGGGGTCTATTGTTAGTTTTCGAGATACAACCTCAAACACAAGGAAATATTTCGAAATAAGTACGCTGACCATGGAACAAGCCGATTTTGGAGGTGTTCCGACCGTACGATTTTCTTTAAAAATTTCGCAGTATGT
>JH154730.1:50469-61529 GCA_000226015.1 Mnemiopsis leidyi | reverse complement strand
AACTGGAAAAATTCAATTATAGATTGTGTGATGAATGATAATACGGGCTGTAGATACATGTACTACTTTTAGTGTAATCGATAAAAATGCAGGTGCAGCGGAGCGCGATTATCCATATACATTTAGTGCTGTTGAATTCGCGTTTCGTGTCACGTTATCTATAATATTAACATGTTATCGCAAACTGAGATCTTTAGTGGCATAAGAAATTTAATTTTAGAATAATTTACTTAAGAACAATTAAAATGTAATTAGTACCTCAACTTCAAACCATAGATAAGTCAAAGTAAAATTGAATATGAATATTGATTAAGTAAGTGTATAAGTAAGTGAATAAGTAAGTGAATAAGAAAGTGATAAGTTAGTGAATAAGTAAGTGAATAAGAAAGTGAATAAGTAAGTGAATAAGTAAGTGAATAAGTAAGTAAATAAGTAAGTGAATAAGTAAGAGAATAAGTAAGTGAATATGTGCCCTTATTCTGATAGTGATGTGTACGCCGCGCAAAGATAATAATCTCACAAACATTCTGCTAGGGTAGAAGAACATTGCGGAGGCGGCTGAACAAACAAGACTTGCGGCCGCTTTCATTGTGTCAGGCGACCGCTGAATTTCCCGTGTCATGCCATCGCTTATTGTTATTACAATTCACGGAATGAGGAATAAAAATACGCAACAGGCAACTCGCATTTCGCAAACCACTAACCAGACGTCATTTCGGTCAATTTCATTGTTCTGCACGTGTTAAACGCGCGAATTAATGCAGCCGTTCGATGCAAGATTTGAAAACTGCCCGCTGCACGCGCAAAGTTTGAACACAATAGCGCGTTTCTTTCATTGTTTGTTTCAAATATCTTGAGTCTGCATAACGTCGCCATTATTGTATTGTATATGCGACCTTTATTTGTACAACGTTCATGTGTTTTTACAAATGGTGTGGATAAGTCGTTAATTAAAATTGCCCGGCTGAACGTTTTAAATCGTGTTACATTCATCTTTCTCTCTAGGTAATCTGTCATTCAAGACAAATTATACTCAATAAAACTTCAGTTTAAAAGAATTTTGATCGTATCCCTTGATTGATGGTACATCTTGTTGCGATTTTTGCATTATTAGAACAATTAATTGAGGCAATCATGTAAACATTGCATAATGTGAACTACAATCGTCGGCCGGAGGCAGTTAAGCCCGCGCGCACGAACGTAACGCACACACGACATAAAGCTAGTATACACATTCTCCAACCACCCCCTCGATCGTTAACCCTTAGTAATGCCTTTTTGCGCCTTCGGCGCAAAAAGGCATTTGACGGGAAAAAATTGCTTCGTCACCCCGGATAACAGACAGCGGACATCAGTCATGACCACCATGACCACCATGACCTACCTACCAACCTACCACCATCACCAAAAGCATGAAAGGTGGAAAAATGGTTATTTTCAAAGTTTGCGTTTTTAGTAACTGTGAAGTAAACAAATAGTGTAAAGTGATATCAACGTACAGAGAAACGAAGCAGGACAAAGGTTATCGAAAACTTGTAATTTTCTACCTTGTATGAAAATATGTGGGGGTGAAGAGGTTGATAATTCTTCTTGGCATGTTCTATGTTCTTTGTTACATTCTCATCAAGGTTCAATCTTCTCTGTACTTCTGATTTGACCACGTCAAGTACTTTTCCTCGATCCTCCATGCCTCTTTCTATTAAGACCTGTAAACGAGTAATAGAATGACGTGTGACAACGCAAAACTAATACAGTAGTTTGCATCAGGAGAAAAGTGCATATTGGATAGTACAGTACGTTATGACAAAACTTATCTAGATTCCGCTACGATACAAGAAAAGCAAACCCAAAAAGCTTAACAGTTGAACGGTCTAAACAGAACAGTCTTAAAATATACTAGTCTTAAAATATAACATTTCTAAAAATTTCAAAAATAGAAGATATATTTACCCCCTCGTAGTCCTCCCAGAATTGCCGCTCATTCTGGTACTTAACATGAAGTCGATAATTAGCTAAAAATACGTTATGAGAAACGAAACAGTCACATCGGTAAAACTTGGTCATTTTCCCATCGGTAGCAGCTACGAAATTAGATGGGTTAAGACATTTCGAGAATTTCATGACGTGGATGTCATCAACTTTCACTATTTAACTATCGAATGAAGATACATTTTTATTTGCCAAGTATCTGATTTGATTACATTCATTATGTTTATAATCAGATCATAATCGGTAATGGACCCAAAAACACCAAACTCAGATTAATTACAGCCATGATTTAGACTCTTTAATTAAAATATAATGGTAATAATATTATAATACATCATTTCAGCTAACACTTACAGACATACAAACGCACGGACTCAAAAAGTAGCAAAAACATAACAATAAAAACTGTACATTACTTATTTATTAATTCATTACATTTTTTCTCCATGATGTGAACAAGATAAACATAATTTAGCACCTTCCTATTTGCGGATGTAAAAGCTTAACAAATAACTTTAACATAACAAAGAGCAGAGTTAAAGTGTCTGAGCTGTAATAATTTACTCTAGAACGCTGGCCAGAAAAATTCAATAATCTGAGAAAGTTTGAAAGTGGAATTAAGAGTGTCCAGGATGATCAATTCCTGGAAACGGACAAAGGATTTGTTTCAAATGTAGTATTCACTGATCAAGAAAGCATTTTAAACTTAATTTACTAGATTAAAGTGTGACGTCACGTGTTGCTAAGGTGACGTTACTTGTTGCTAGGGTGACGTCACGTGTTGCTAAAGTGACGTCACGTGATGTTATTATGACGTCACGTGAACTCTACTTCAGGTGGTATAAAAGGCCGACTCCAGTAAGATTGTCGCCTCCTCCTCCCGTTTGTTTTATTTGTGTACAAACCAGCACTGGAGCGAGACAGATCTGAAAACATTCGGTTATGAACTTACTGGAGTCACACAAAATCGGGGTGTTAAATAAAACAATACGAAGTTAGAAAAGATCGTGTTTTTCCGTAAAACTAAACACACCTCGTAAGGTCCATCAGGCCAGCAGCTGACAGGAGTAGAGTCTATGATAGGGATCCTCTGGGACCCAGGGATGGCAGAGGAGGAGAAAGATTCGTCTAGAATCATCTTTATCTTTGTAGAGTCTATACTTTCGTCACCACACACGTATCTGGGGAAAAGTTTATTTCGAGAATATAAAAGGATGAAAATTCGAACATTTTTAGGAATTTAAGGATATCGTGAGATAAAGATGATACTGCACTATAAAAGAACTAAACTGACCTAGTAGCAGTAAGACTGGACTTTACAGCGGTTGTAATCCCGCTCATCCACTTGTTGTTATCTCTCAGAGTGAAGACAGCTTGGTATGCTAGAGTGTGGATGTGGACACGTGTCAGAGGCTTCTGTCTTGGAAGTTCGTTTAGGATGGCCAGCAGTTCTCGTGTGTCGTCCATTGTTTTAGATACCTTTATCTTACTATCGCTGATGTAGACTATGTTTCCTGGAAAGAAGAAGGTACCTAATATTGCTAGGGGAACATTGAGAACATATTGACATGGGTTGCTTGGACAAACCTATGATTTCGGCCAGGAATATAAAAAGTTCACAGTGAACCTGTACGTTAATCAATGTCATACCTGTCCTAATGAGGGAGCTTAGATTGGGGAGTTCCTGTTCGTTCATCCCAATTGAATCAGAGTAAGGCAGGATAACATCAGTCAGTCTTTTCAAGAATTTGGGGTTCACAAAGGAGGCCATTTCAAAGTGAACCAAGGTTTCGATCGGAAGTTCTGACAGAAAATCGCCTATCTCCTTCAACCTGTAGAATTTAAGTCATAGAATATAGGAAAAAACGTGACGATGTAAATTTTATTTGTAGTAGCAGCTGCTAGTTATTCAGTAAAAACAGTTTTGATTTGAATGTTACTTCTCTCTGTATGACTATGAAAGGCGAGCAATCATACTTGGTTATTCCGACTTTCGTACTTGACGTAAATCGAAGAGTCTCAAAAACATTAACAAAGCTTGGCAAAATCCACCTAGGGCACACAGAACAAATTGAATATTGCATTTCTTAGTCATACTACTAATGTAAATTTTGTACAGATAATTAGAGCTAAGTGCTGAGCTGTAAAGGACCTAGCGTTCAGCTCGTCCTCAGTGAAAGGATAAGTGTCCAACATCTGCAGTCCACCCAGTACCACCAAGTGAGGGTTGAACTCCTTAACTGCAGACCGAACTGCTGCTAAACCTTTCAGTTGGGGATTATGTTTGTCTCTGTGTACTATGTACCTGCGGGAGAGTGGATCATGGAATTAGGGCCGCCAGGGAACTAGGTGTAGAGAGACATCATTATTAGATTCCTGGGGGGGGAGCTGGAGGGTTTCATTACATTCAACAGGATTTCTATAATAAACGAACAGAATACAAAAAAGTGAGCCGATACCTATTGCCCCGTGAAGCTGTGTAAGGTCCCCACTTTTCTCCCTTGTCAAACTCCAGAATGATATGAAGATCGTAATCGTCCTGTTCTGTATCGATAGTTTCGCCAGGCAGTTTGATCTCTCTCGATATTCTGTCTCGGTATATCTGAAGAGAAGTTGAAAATCAGCCAAGTGTGCAATCAGGTGATTTCAATGTCTTAACCTTGATAAGTCAATATTTCCTGATCACCATTTATTTGATCAATACAAGGAAAGATTTAAGATTGAGACAGAATGTAGAGTTGAGACTTGTTTCTGAAACTTCAAAAGATGCTTACACACGAAATGTGTACTTTACGTTCGTCAGTGCAGAGCGCTCAGAATATGATTTACACTTCACAGACTACAGAGTAGTTAAAGTTGTGTGATTAATGAAACAGGTGTTCCGTGATGGACCAACTAGGTGTCAATGTGTTTACTTTGTCCCTCGCCCAGAATTTGATAAACTAAGTATTAACGATCCAGCTAATCCTCAGAAAATTAGCGCGCGCGTATTAATGACCAATTAAATACAGTAACATTTTTGTGAGCTCTATCAAAATGTCGCCGCGCGTCCCAAATATTCCCAATTATCATAACTGCACCGCGAATGTTTGGTTGACGTGGTAAGTTGAGTTCTAACATTTGAAAACGCGCCCAACCTTCTCATTCTGAATAGCAAGTAGAACTTCCGCCCCTTCCTCCACCATCCTCTTTGCTATTACAGGACCATTTCCACCCAACTTCAGCTCAGGACCCAGACCTAGAGCCGCTGCTCGTATCTTCAACCACAGCTCTTCAGATTGAACAAAGCGTCTGAAATACAATACTGTAAACTTATAGTCAATTTTATATTTTATCACGGTAATCCAATACACATAAATTCATCAGGTGCATTAATTCGTGTCATCGGAACACACATCTGTATTTTACAAATATGTGTTTACGTCATCTCAACTATCACATAAAACGTAATGACAAGGGAAATAAAAACGTAAGAGGAACTAAAACAAATCTTACTCAGCAGCAGCTCCCTCGACAAAGAAAGTAAGGAACTCATTGAGAACGTCCTCCAGAGAGTTGAGGTATTGGGGAGGGTCTCCTATAGAGGGAGGAGGAGTTACAGATAGTGCGTCCAAGAGATCAGCAGCTCTGACAAACACGTCCAGACATCCGCCTACACCAACCAGTATACGTTTCTGGGAGTAAATACATGTTTTATACTGTTAACTTTTTACTGTTTCTGAACAGTTTTTAAACAGTTTGCGAGGAGAATTCTATCATTTAATGCTGTGATTCTGTAGTTTAAGAACTCGTGGCACTAAGAGAAAGCGAGAACGTAAAAAATTCATACAGAATTTAAATATATTTAAGTAATTGACAAACATTTTGTGGTAAGGCAATGTCTTTTTCGATGTTCACCAGGCCGGACTTGATAGTGTTTACCCTCCAGTGCCGTTGATATGTTGTGTACAACAAAAACTGGGTGTGGTTTAAACTTCAAATGTCAGCAAATAAGGGATTTGTGATTAGATTTTATAGATATTACAGTGACAATAACCAGTGAATGGACTGTTCATGTTTGCACTTTTTCGAAGGGGGAAGTTCGTTGAAGAATTAACTAACTAACTAACCAAAACTATAAAGGCGCTGAGAGAAAAGAAGAAAAGAGCACTAATTTTCCTCTTGGTTGGAATAGGTTTGATCTTTGGCACCTCTTCACAAGAGCCCTGGTCGCTGGTGCTGGGTTCATGCAGCTTGCGCCGCGTCACCGCCATACCTACACCGAGTAGTGGAATGAGTATTATCTGATTTACTAGCGTATTATAGACTACTTTTATCAACATTCGTTTTCCCGCATTGATATGTATGATGAAACCTATAGGTTACAGCTACTCGGTTAAATAGCAACTTTTCATTAAAATCTGTTACAGCTAAATTTAGAAATACATTGAAATAATTAAATGTAATACATTAAATAAATAAATGAAATTTTGGCATTCCAAGAAAAATGACGAAATAATTTTATGAAATTGTAAAAGATGCCAGAAGGATAACTTAATTAAGAAAATTTTCAAGCTTCTGTAGCAAAGCCTTCTTAAGAAAACATTTATTCTGCTCGGCAAACTCAGCACATAATTTTACAATACTCTCTTCTTTTCCATGACTAGCAAGAATGCGCATGACCAGCGTACAAGACTTGGAAGATTTTTCATCAGAACATTCTATCAAATACTGCATTACATGTTCAACTGCAGAAACACTGCATTTCTCTTTCACTGTTGAAGCTAAAAAGCCGGTGATGTCTTCTGTCCAAATCTTCAAATCAGCTAGACCACACAAAACTTTGTCTGTTAATGTTGGATTCAGAATCACAATTTTGGCGGTTCCGTCAATAATTTGCTTCTTGCATGTCCTCAAGATTTCTAAAACAAGAAGGACATGATCAATAAAATCTAAACCGAAACAGTCTGATATGAAAGCACTGTCATTACGATTACAGACTTTCTTACTTGCTATAAACGGGACTACGACTGAACAGATAAAGTTCTGAAGTGCAGTTTGAGAGTTTTTGAGGCGAGCTAAAATAGTCTTAAGATGTTCATAACTAATATCTGAAAATTCTGTACACTCATAACCACTTGAAAATAAACTTAAGTGTGATAACAACTCTGGGTTATCCAATTCCAGCAGTCTGTTTATTGGTAAGAGTTTGATTTCGGCGATCTCCCCTGATGTGATATTACAATGGACACTCTCAGTTACATTGACTTTCTTAACAGTTTTTTGAGAGTCCGTACATCTTGGACCCTCAAAGTTTTCTAAAGGTAAAGGACTTATATCGACTTGTTCAACATTTCGACGATTTGGACAATGAGACTTCTCTAAACAGATATGTTTACTGTTTGGTAATACCGGGGAAGATAAGCGTCTCTTGTTAAAGTCTGGTGCTGTTTCTGAATCTGAACATACGGTGATGGGTACTTTCTTTTTCTTTAGTTGATCCAAGCAAATTTTTAACTTTTTCACATCTTCCTCGTTAGGTAAAACATGACAAAATCGTTTGATAAGATAAGTTGGAATGCTAACTACATTCCTCGAAATAAATTCCAACGCATTTTCCTGAAACTTTCTATCGTTTTTCAGGAAAGAGAACTGACTCTGAGGGTCCATGAGAATGTCGAAAAAGTAGATCCAGGGACCTACGTTACCTTTCTGGATCTGTTTCAAGAAACAGATGCTTCCATCTTCATGACTGCCTTCTTTAAACATCGACAGAACGTTCATCCAAATGTAAGCATGAATAGGCCTGTTGCACATTCTAGAACGATATAATATATATGGTATCTTGATTTTTGATTGCGATATCTGAACAGAAAACAAACTAGTACCAATGCATATTTTTGATATAAGCCCAAATATGATATATTACTAACATTTATTTTCAATAAAGCTGTATGAAAATGAAACCGATAAAGTTTAAACTGCGCGAATAACTTTCAAAATAACAGATTTAAATTAAGAAATCACATAGATAAATTTGGTCTAATATTAAAAATTTCAGTCGGACACTGATAAAAAAATTGCATTATTTAAAAACAAAACATTGCAGTAACATCTAACAACTGCGTTATCCATAAGAATAGCACGAAGAAAATCCATACATGTAGTTATTCTGAATGTAATACTGACTCTGCCGGATCATCTTGTTTTTATCCTGAGAGCTTGCGGCGCGGAGACACCGCGTCTGCATGAAGTATGCGTGGTGTGAACTAGCCACGTGACAAGCTAGACGGTACTTGATGTGAAAAGTCTGGTTGCAGGACTCCACCGGACAGCGCAGGGTTTTAGGAGAGTGAGTTTTTAAATGAACCGTGAGAATGCATTTCCGGGAGAATTTCTTGCCGCACCGGTGACACTGATATCCTCGAGCGCGGTAGTGGCGGTGCACCTGGTGGTATTCTAGACTCTTCTTTAGCTGCGGGGAATTTTATAGTTATCACATGTTACAGATACTTTAATTTCCTACATTGAAAGTAAAGTTCATCCATCTACTTCGGAGATGAAATAGTTAATATGAGCAGTTTAGTTATCGGCTACTGGCAATGTATTGCAAATTATACATTGTACAAATTGTATATTGTACATTGTGAAATTCTGTGATCAAGCAAGTAGTTAAACATCGTCTATCCGCATTAGAGACTACGATAAGTAGGTTTAAAAAGTTAGAAACTTCAAAGAAGCAGCATTAATGTAGTTGTACATGATACAGTGTACAATTTACTGTACTCTGTAGTTTGTAGTGAAACTGTACACATATTACAGTACTTAGTACGTCAAATACATGACTATACAAGGAGAAACCACTGCGTATTATGTACTCAGGTACATTAGCCCACTAAATTTATCAATGAGAATACCGGTTGGTTGGGGACTGGCTTGAATTGAGCAGCCAATGTTGACTTGTGCAAAGTACTTTCTATTACACTTTATACATTATAATTTGGTTATATCGTACCGAAAGTTTTGTTCACAAATGTCACACAATATTTCATGTCTACAATCTAAATCAACTGACACTCTCTATCACTTAAACAAGAAATACAGTAAACCTTGAAGGACTTGTCACAAAGCCCACAGTGGAAAGATTTCTGAGTTGTGTGTACGAGCGTGTGTCTTTTTAGGTTGTTCTTGTTGTTGAAGGACAGCGGACATTCCAGACATTGGAACCTCTTCTTGGGATGTGACTGCGGGAATTGTACTTACCTACTCGTTTAACTATAATGTACATTTTATAAAATATACATTGCATAAACTGTACATTCTAATGATGAAATGCAGTAATGATAGGTATGATTCACAGTGCAATGATAGAAATGATGTACATGATATGTATCAATGATGTACAAACCGATATTACAACGTATGAGACTTTAAGTTTACACTGTATCAATATGACATTAAACCAGAGTGTAGGAAATAGATATCACATCTAAATATCAGAACAATTAAAAACAGCTATTATATACTTTATACACTGTCTTTGTACACAATAGCAAAAACAAACAGGCTGGATCATACTACATAAAGATGTCTAGTGAAAAGGACTGTGTAAACTGTAAAGCAATTATTGGATTAGAAAATTTTATAAATCCAAAATTGCCAAACAAACCTCTTGAAACGTAGAAAACAGAATAATGGTACAATTACAAAACAGAATAACGTTACACTTACATCGACATGAGTCCACCACTCATGTAACGTTTCAAAATACGCGTTACATTCTCTACATTTCAGTGTCTTGGGAACGTGCTGGGATATAAGGAAAAGTATTAGCGTGAGCATCTTAAAGATTAGGTAGTCCGTCTAGGATAGGTAGTGTCTTAGCTTGTCTTAAATATCACCTGAAAATTCTATGCTAATCAGGTTTCATGCTCTAAAATAAATCGTCACAGGATCCCCTTGACCTCTTAACTGATTAAAACGCCGATTAAAATTCCCAAACTTACAAACACCCTGAAAAAATGGGTACCTGCATTAGTCGATGTCTCTTGAGGTTGAAGGAGCTCTGGAAGTATGTACCACAAATCTGGCAACTCCACTGGCTTGTAGTCTCGTGTGTCGCTATGTGTCGCTTTAAAGACAGCTGACTTCCGAATGTCTTGTCGCACTAAAGGATGTACATAATGTCAAGTAGGGTGAGAAATGTAAATTTAACCTGAGAATTTTAAATTCACATTCTATATACATCCAAATGTGAATTATGAAATATATGTATTTTGAATATATGTACATTATAAAATTGAAGAACCGTAAATTTATGGGTTATACTAACAGACTAAGTTAAGGATGTAAGACAAATTGGAAAAAGGATTGAAAAGTGAAGTACATAAATAAGATGTACAAAAGTAAATCGAGTATACTATACATACACAGAACTTGAAAGTTAACATAAAATACTCATTTCGAGAGTGCTATGGAATGACTTCCTTATTCAAATAATGCCAGAAATGGGACCCTTAATGGACATGATATCAATAAGTAGGTATCACATTACTCTCTCACATTAAGGCATGCCTGCCAATACAGATCACATTACAGACTCAGACTAGTACAGTGAAACACAAAGCACAGCGGTGGCTATTTACTTTGACATAGCGTGACTAGGATAATTAAATCAGTTTAGTAATATTTTCAATATTATGAAAAAGTATTTTTTATTTTGTCTCACAATTTTATTCATAGAATCAGAAGATCGCATAGTTAGTAGTCAAGTAGTTAAACTTACATGGCTACATGACAATTGTAAATCATATGGAGTGTGCATTCTTCTTGTGTGTCTGGGGATTGGAGGATTATTAGCAGCCTTGACTAGCACCTATCGATTTGATAAGAACCTATACGTTCTTATCAAATCGATAGTTATTGTATAAATATTGATATGAATATTGATATGGGCAGTATCCAAGAAGCCCGACCTAGTACGCGAACCAGTATGCGAACCAGTACGCAAACTGGTTCGCGAACTGGTTTGCGTACTGGTTCAGCAATCCCCGAACCAGTACACAAACCAGTCCGGACTAGTTATGACATGA
>JH154730.1:25369-46525 GCA_000226015.1 Mnemiopsis leidyi | reverse complement strand
TGACTTTGTCCGACCCTCATTCGAAGCGAATAGAGGAGAATAAAATGACGGGAGGGTGCGCGCTGCTGTTCAACTGAGGTCCCCAGGCAAATAACCTACTGTCGCGGCCATCACGCGCTCTCGTCTCACGCATTTCTGGCCTAGCGAAGAAATTCTAGACGCGCATCGCTCGTTGAGGTCCCCAGGCAACGTGAGACAACGAGTCGGTTAACACCTTAAGTCTGACTTTGTCCGGCCCTCATTCGAAGCGAATAGAGGGTTGCCTGGGGAAACGTAGAGAGAGCCGCGCATCGCCCGGTAAATAGAGGGAATAAAATGACAGGAGGGTGTGCGCTGCCGTACTTGCCTGGGGACCTCAGGCTAATTGTTGATCGGAGGGAAATGTAGAGAGAGCCGCGCATCGCCCGGTAATGCCGTACAATTAACACCTTGACAAGTTTGAGCAAAGCTGTCCGAATTTAAAGCCGCGCGCTTGCAGTGCGCGTGTTTTGCGCAAATTTAACTACTATCATAAGCTTGCGTCCGACAAAAAGTACAATTTTGGCGGGCCATAAAAGTGCACTTGGTGAAATTACGTGTACATTGTACAACGTCCTTGAGGTAGTCTTAAAAACAGTCCCGGCATTCAGCATAATATTTTAAAACCCGGTTCCTAAAACCAGTTCACGTCGATGATCGGCTCTTTTCCTATTGACAGGGACAGTATGGAGTCGACTGTAGAACAGGCGGTTGCTAACCGTCGAGGCAAAGAGCAATTAGGGGTCGACCATACTTGATATATCACATTCTAATTTCCTTCACTGATCTCACTGAAAGTATCCGGCAAATTTGTTGATCTTTGAAGGGGAATGGCGGGGGTTTAAGTCCTAATTTAGAGCATGGGTCGTTGTTGCTCTTGTTTCATGGAAGGGGACATCGGTCAAATAACTTAAATGTGAATAATCAATAACCCATTATACAGTAGCCAGCTAGCGAAAATAATTAACAGCATTATCAGATGTTGTAGATGTTAAAGATGTCGGAGTTCCCTGTTCCGAATGCCGGAATCGCAGAAAATTGAATCAGCAACAACAACATGTCACACTTATAATATCTTTCATCAGCATACTCACCATCTGATAATTACTTTTAATTCAATACGTCAATTAAGTTAGCAGCTTTGCAGGAAGATTGCCTCACCTGTAGCGAGTCTTGGAGCTCCTCCCATTTCTCTATTGGCTATCCGTTGTTTTGACATTTCCATAGTTAACATTATAAGGTAGAATCATAATAGCAGACTCGGATGTGCTTAGTATTGTTATTGCGCGGGGACTCAGCTAATTTGCAGCAGGCTGCACGATGAGTTGGCTACTGCAGCATGAATGGTTGAATATTTCCAAGCTTAAAACTGTAAGGTTTCCCCGCTGCAGCTAAAAGCAGGTCTGCTGCTTTCTGCTTTGTTGCAGACTAATTTTGTGTCGTGCAAGTTTACCCCTTTTAGCGTATATTTAATTTTGTGTTCAATCTATTATAGAACAGTTTTAAGCTTATTTTTGCTTCAGTGACTGTTCAGGTAAAACTTCGTTTAAAACTGCAACATGGCTCTCAAATGTTTAGCATATATCTTGGCTTTTCCTTTTAGTTTTTTAATTGAAATCGTGCTTTGTTTTCTACCAATTATTGCTATTGCATGAAATCATATCAGATGTTTTATTCATCATTTCTCTAGCAGGACATTTAACTTAACGTAACAAACCCATTATCCCCTATAGAACATGCAGTATCTCCTCCTCCTGTTCCTGCCTCTCTTGAGTCACGTGACCAGCACATGTAACAACACGTGGCAAGACACAGCCTGCTGTAGAGCGTGTTCCTGTCTCTCCAAGTACAGCTCCCAGAGTGAGCTGTACTTATCACACCCGCAACTCTCACACTACACACGCGGCGTGATGTTCTACAGTGGTCGGGAGGAGTTGCTGTTGTCACTCTTCATCAGGAGGGACGCTACTGCTGCTGATGTTAAGTGTGTAGGTATGTTGAGGTTCGAGGTGTTTCACGGTAAAGATTGTATTGATACTACAGTTCGGCCTTACACCATATCTAATTAGTTTATTGATACCATATTGAGTGTGGGTCTCAATAAGGTGATTAGTGTTCCAAGTTGAAATTTGAAGCGAGACTACATCAGCTTTGCGATTTCAAGTGTAAATGACTTTTCAATATTCATACTCAAAAAGTTACCACATGAGAAAATAGGAATGAGAATGTATTAATTTGAACCGATATACAGTTGATTTAAACAATACACAAGCTTCTAATTTCGCGCACGAAAATAAAGGAACTATGTGCACACTCAGGGGAAGAGAGAAGTCGGCTGACAGAACAGCAGTTCGATGGACCAGACACTCCCTCCGCCCTGGAAACAAAGCAGTGGCGAATACACTTCCAACAAGACTCTGTCAAAATACACGACCAGACTCAAGGTAAAGTCCTGACTTGGAACGTCAGACAGCTGGGCTGTTTCAACATCGTCCAACACATCCGGTTTGTTGGGTTCACCAATCTGCATGACGGTACGATGTGTTATCAGCACCCGGTAGACAATGTTATCAGCAAACCTGATGACGTCACCACTGAATTAGACGTGGAGATAAGAGAGGAGGAGGAGGAGGAAGGGGTGGAGGTGTACGATGATACTAAAGACATGCACCTCATCACGAACATTCTGATCATAGCGGGGGTCAGCTTTATCGTGATCTTGATATGCGTGGTAGGTCTGATAAGACAGTGTAGAGAGTGTGTATCGAGAATGTTCTGTTTAGATAAGTGCTGTAGGTCCAGCTATCACGTGTCTGCTCTGGAGGGCAGGAGAATGTATAATCTGGAGAGTCAAGCTGCTACACACAGCACTAACGCCAGTACAGGACGTAGTTCCAGCAGTTCTAATGTTTCCTCACTTCTCCAGTATTGATTCTTTGTTTTAGTTCTTATTGTCGATGAGATCTCAAATGTTAACTTTTGTTGAGGTTTTATACCACCCTTCTTTAAGTAATAAATTTTTTGCGCTTTTTGAGTGAATCATGTTTTTACTTTATTAACTAAATTTGATAACAGGGCAATTTAGCCAAGGTTGTGAATAAAACGTTTCTGTAATCTTTATGCAGTCGATATCAATTTTAATAAAATTAAAACGAGCAAATACCCAGATTGAAATATTTACTTAACTGTTTGAAATTAGAATACAATTTCGGTGCTAACAATTTTAAAATATCTTACAGTAAATATAAACAGTTTAATGAATTTCTCGATCCTATAAAAACCTTTTTCCAACACAATTCATAATCAAGTTAAACATATGCAGGCCAGCCTGAAAATTGTAAATTAATATTATGCCAGAAAATATCAACCCTATCAAGCACTTCAAAATTTTCTGTGATTATCTTTGTTAAAAGCACATCGCAAATTCAGCACAACATTAATTCAGCGTTTAGCGATGCAGTCAATAAAGCACATGGTTCAGTCTAGGAACCGACCGGTCCAGAATTTTGGCAGCCGGACCGGAAACGGCCGGAAATGGATCTTATTTCCGGTTAGCCGGATTTTGCCGGACTGGAAACAGGTGTTTTTTATCAAAAAATTTGGGTAGCTGGATTTGGCCGGAAATTCTATACTGGTCGTTTTTTGATCGATAATAAATTTTTGAAACTTAAAATTTGTTGAGTGGGACTGGTCTCAGTTAGTGGAACTAGTCCCAGTAAGTGGGACTGGTCCCAGTTAGTAAGACTGGTTCCAGTTTGAGTTAGTGGGACTGGTCCCAGTAAGTTGGACTGGTCCCAGTTAGTGGGACGGGTACCAGTAAGTGGGACTGGTCCCAGTTAGTGGAACTGGTCCCAGTAAGTGGGACTGGTCCCAGTAAGTGGGACTGGTCCCAGTTAGTAGGAGTACTAACGAGAGTCGGCTAACAATCGATACAACAGCGGGCTTCGGTCACGTGACCTCTGTATTTCGTATGATATTGCGGGGTCACGTGACTAAATGAGAGCCACGTGACCTAATCTGTTGCCGAAATGTACAACTATACATGTCACATGAGTGCATTCCACTAGTCCCACTAAGTGGGACTGGTCCCAGTTAGTGGGACTGGTCCCAGTAAGTGGGACTGGTCCCAGTAAGTGGGACTGGTCCCAGTAAGTGGGACTGGTCCCAGTAAGTGGGACTGGTCCCAGTTAGTGGGACTGGTCCCAGTTAGTGGGACTGGTCCCAGTTATTTGATTTGATTTTTTTTTAAATTTTGATTTGAAAAAATTTTATATCCGGCAAATGGTTTTGAAACCGGACCCGAACCGGAACCGGATTTTGAAGCCGGATATCCGGCCGGAACCGGATTCAGCCGGATATCCGGTCGGTTCCTAGTTCAGTCTTAACTTCCTTCTCCTTAACAAACACGGGGCGTGTAGGCAGCTCTCTCTAACGGGAATTAAATCTTAACAAGTAACACGAAATTTACATATATAATAGCAAACCCCTACAATGGATAAAATACGAGTAAATAACTTCTTAACAATTACATTCTTAAAGAGTTCCCAAATTTTATCAGCTATCAAATATTATTAAATCGTCCAAGAAAAGTCCAAGCTTTCTCACAGTTCTTCACTTTCTGCCAGTAACCTGCTCATTACTATAGCTTCCCGTGGAATCTTCGCTGTCCAACAGACCTTGCCTCTCAATGTCGTTAGCCACTGAACAGAGAGAGCTGTTTAAGTATCGTGTTAGAAGTCACGTGACTCATGCTCCTGGCTTGGGGAATGTGGAATGTACATTGTACATGCATGTACTTATTAAACATGGACTTGTACCTTTATTAATTAAACTTATGCTTGTATTCAGTCTTGCAGGATATGCTAAAAGATGTTTAATTCAAATGATGAGTTCTGAAAATTACTATAAATTCTGTCATCTATAAAGTTAAGTCCTTGAGATGCAAATAGATTCAGTGATTGAGAAGCTTTAGTGAAAGATGAAATTGCAATGCAAGATATATTGTTGGATAGTTTTTAATTGCCAATTTCTTTGCAAACTTGAGCGTAAAATGAAAAAAAGAAATAGAAAATATGCAGCAGAAGTGATCAATAGAATATTAACAGTAAAACAATCAAATAAAGCAGAAAGCAGAAAGCAGAAAGAAGAACATGCATTTATCAACAGATCACCCAACACAACGTGTTACAATGATAGCAAATTTTAATTTCAATTTGTAATACCTCACATAATTTTGAAAGTGATACCAGAATCAGCACGTGCAAATGAAAATCTAAAGCAGTGATACAAATACATAGCCAAACAAAGTTTCAAATCTGAGTCGACATTTCTCACAAAGGCAGGGTACAAGCAGTGTACAAGCAATTCCCTTATCAAACTTTTCCACAACAACCTTTCTTGACTGCTAGAACGTAGCAAAAGAGAGTAGCATTTAGCAGCCAGTGTCAATGTGAAAATGGGCAATGCGGAGCAGACTTAACAGTATATTCCAGCAAGGCTTCCGAAATTTCACATTTTATTCCGGGGCCCCTTCAGATTTTTTCAACAATATTCCGTATCATTCGTCCGGGATTAAGTTGGTTCAAAGGTAAGGTGGTCCGTACTTGGGTGTTTCAGTCTATACTGCTATGTCGACTCAGAATCAAAACCGGCAAAACTGCAGTGCGAAAAGAACACACAAATTTACCGGCAAATGTACTCAGTTCATAGGATTCTGTGTTTTTCTTACAATTGGTGTTGTGTGAAGATGAGGAAGAGGACTTGGTGTCCTTAACTGTGGTGAATACTTAATTAGATGTCCACTTTAATTATAGGAAGTCAATGAAAAATCAGAACATTGAAAGCCTTAAAATGTTTTAATGATCGAGACTCTTTAATTGAGATTATGACATCAAAGCCGAAGATTTCCTCCAGAAAATAACCAATCTAGAGATCTAAAAGAAAACCGGTTAACATTTCCAGTACAAATGTGAGAAGTGCAGAAACTTACATTTGTTAGATTTGTATTTCAGGTAGACGTGTAAGGAGATACCAGACAGACAGACCACCAGACCAATCATGTTGATTGGGGACAGCCGGTCTTTACCCACCGTCGAGGCCAGTCCAAGAATCAGTATCTCCTGAACGTCATTTGTCAGGACTAAAGAGCCAAGGCAGGTACTAATTGTTCAACTTCAAAATGTTAATCTGTTATGACTTTGATCTTGTTATTACTTAAAATCTATATCTAAAATCTTCTGCAATAGATTGATATATTATTCTTAGTAATCTTGATTAACCGTTTTTAATGTAGCACTTGTTTTGACCAGCAGACCAATAAATTACCACATTGAAAACATCGAGTTTTAATCGCAGTAGGACAGTAGTATCTATTTATAACATCGCTTACAAAGGTTATCTATCTATAACATCGTTTACAAAGGTTAATATGCTTCATAACAATAATTTAAGTGTCCCTCTCATCGACCGTTTTATCAGCGTATTTTGGTGTAAATATGTAGCGCTTTGTTTAACCAGTAGATCAATGGTTGACCACATATTAAAACCTGGAATCGTTATATGAGTAAGAGAGCAGCGTCATGCCGTTCACAATACCACATTCCTCGGCTGGATTGATATCCACAGATTCCATTAATATGTAAAGTGTGATCGTCGTTGCTATGTCGACGAACAGCCAATTTCATGATCGGCTCAACAGTGGCATTAATAAGACAGGAATATAATGACAAAAATTCCATGCCATAGCTAATCGTTAAACTTATTGCTCACAAACCTTGATGATACCGCATATAGAGACAGTTATTGAGCTGGTATTAGACAGAAGAAGGTATTCAGAGAAGGTAAGGAAGAGCGCGAGGGACGCACCAACTGCAACCACAAATAGCACGTACAGAGATTCGTGTCGGTCAGCCAGGATAAAGTCGGGAGAAAGTGCCATGTCCGACCCTAAAAAGCAAGAATTAATGAAAGACCAGGTCAATGTTTATAACATACTTGAGTAGAATATTTTAAGATTAATTAACATTCACCTAGATAGGAAGGAATCAAGCATCGATCTTCACGAATTTCAATAAACAACTCTTTACCTTCTATAGCAAGAGCTAGAGGTAAAATAGACACCGCCATAACAGGCTCTACATAATAAACAAACTCTAATGTACTCGTTAGACCTGAGAATAGTGCTGTGTTGATTATTCTTTCACAAACATACATAAGATATCAACCATCGTTATACAATGCCAAGGGGTCATAATTAGATTTCAGGGCAATGTTTTAATGAATGTACATACCAGTCGAGAGTACTATTTAAATATGAATTAATAATTCATTTCACAGATCGTGTTGCAAACATCGAGTTTAAGATTTTAAATTACCTAGGCTATCTCGCTGAAGCAGTATCTGGGCCAGGACCCATCTCAGTCCACCAACGGCTGAAGCTGCCATTACCAAAATAAACCCCCATAGATGGAACGAAGTAGATTTGTATGTGAATAAAAACAGTCCAAATGCTATCAATGCAATTACGACAGCTGACAATATTTTCTGAAAGATAATGAAGTTAGTTCACGTTCAGAAACTAGCTAAATTACTTTACTAGTGTACGAACTGGAATCAGAGAAACTGATAGCAAATTTATGGCTCAGCCCGCCACCCTTATTAATAGCAAACTTACAGGTTTCTCAAGTTTGAAAATGATAGCAGATATCAGGATGAAAATAATTGTAGTTGATTTGCACATTGTGTACATAGAAACAGTTATGTACATGAAGCTCCAGTTGGATAGACCAATGTCTACTGCTGCGGCTATGGCTGAAACAGTGGCTAACTTATAAATTGCAAACTGATGAGTGTTACTCATTTCATCAAAAATAATTCACTTAGTTTCTTTTTTGTTTAAGCCTCAGTAACTTTTTCAATTTGTACTAGTCTTTTAAAGATTCTCTAAGAAACTGTTGAAAAACTGTTGATTTGTGTTGAAAAAACTGTTGAAGCAAGGCTAAGAAACACCTTAAAAGATTAGAATGGGTAACCTAACAAAGAAATGTGTTTCAATTGGACAATATGATATCTCAGTTAAACTAAAACAAACTGATAAACTTGATCATATGTACCTGTAGGACAAACTCGTCTGAAAAACAAGTTCCATGTGATTTCATCTTTTCCAGAAACACCCTTTGTTGCCGTTCTGTACAGCCATATAACGTGGGATACAATCGTCATGTGAAAGAAAGACACCACCAATGGAAAATGAAAACTCTGAAATATTGATATTGATAAAACTTGATGCAGCTGATTTTAAACTACTAAAAATTGAGAACGGTGATCTTAAAGTGTGTAACACAGCACATGATGGACAAATGAAAAAAAGATTTAAAAGTTAAGAAATTGGGATGAATAATCACTATAAAAACTCACTGAAAAACTCCATTTATTGAAGAAGGTTATTGATATTGAACATGCGTAGTAAAATATGATCTGTCCAAGTATACCCAGTACATATTTGACATCCACCATTACAAATGGCTAACAACATGGAAGAAATCAAAACATGTGGTTTCAGCCTACTCTTTTGCTGTTCATTCCATGAAAACCTGTGCGATAAAAATTCATACAGATATCAACCCTAATCTTCCAGAATTTTAACAGGTATATTAACAGCTACCTGAGACTTTGGATATGATTTTTACAGTATTAATATTTTCTATATAATAGACTTTAGACGACTCAACCAATAAGGATTTAAAAATCTAATAATTCAGTTTAAATACATCAAGCAACAGCATTCGTTCTTTTTTCTGTAAATGTGAATTCATGATTTAGAAAAAATGTGATGTAATTTCATCTCTGATTTAAACAAATAAGATATAAAAAGATAGACTTTAGCAAATTATGTGACCATAGCTATTGAATGATTTGGCCACAATTAGCTATCCGAACATCACTAGATACTTTACCACCTGATGTGCCACAGTCTTCCATCAGTTTTAAAGTATCTAGTCCTTCAATTACTTTGCCAAAGACTACATGCTTTTTATCCAACCAAGTTGTCTTTACAGTGGTGATGAAAAACTGGGATCCATTTGTGTTAGGTCCTGAGTTGGCCATACTTAATTGTCCTGCTCCTGTATGCTTTAAAGTAAAATTTTCATCATCAAATTTTTCACCATAGATGGAGCGACCACCAGTTCCATCACCACTGGTAAAGTCCCCTCCTTGACACATAAAGTTTGGGATGATGCGATGAAATGAAGAGCCCTTGTAGCCATATCCTTTCTCTCCGGTGCAAAGAGCACGAAAATTTTCAGTTGTCTTAGGGACAACATCACCATAAAGCTCCATCAGCAGTCTGCCGATAGATTTCCCATCTTTCTCGACATCAAAGTAGACAAAACTGTTTGGCATTGTCACTGAAAAAGTAAAGAAAGCTAAAATTCTAAAAAATGAAAATCACAATTAAATCAATTTTTCAAACAATTTTTAAACAATTTTAATTTTTTTGAACCAATATTCCAGAATGCACACAAATCACACAGAAACGTAAATTACACACTCAACACTTTGTACTTTTATCATACAAATTAATTGGTTACCTCAAAGGACTAGAATGAAGATACCATTAACATTTCAATAATTATGCTCTATGTTGATTATATCATATAATGAAAATAATATTAGAGTTATGCATAATCACAATCTCAGGAAGCTAGTGTGTTTCAAGAAAAATAACTATTCAATCTTGATGCATTTTTCAAATATTGGTTTTGCACGACATGCCAAGTTACACAGGTAAAGACTTATTCATTGCAAAGCGGTAAGTCACCAGAAACTTATGTTGTAATCAATAAATAGGAATTATGATAGTTAAAAGCAAAACAATTGAAATAATATTAATGAAACAAAAACTTTTATTGCAACAGAAACTTATACTTCTTTTGCAACATACGATTTTTAGTCTTTCGAACTCCTCCTTTTTGCCCAAAGCAAAATTGCAGCCAGACGGCAGAGCATTATTTTCTGTTTTCACAATTTTTCGTGTTCAATACTTTTAATGATTAGTTCCCATTAGTCCAGAAAATCACAAAAAGTATAATCCAATGGTCAATTGTTGTCAAGCCACCCTTGACGAGATGATATCCGTCTAACGTTCTAACGAAACGCGAGAGCTCAGAAAACTGCGAGCCGCGCGCGGGTCGGGTAACATCTCGACAAAGCCACCCAGGCTGCTAAGCTACCTCTGGTGGCGCAAAAGGGATTTGGTTAAAGCAAAGCTAGAAAGCTTTCGCGTCAAGCACGGCGCTTGTCTTAATTTCGTGCTTTGCCCGGCGCACAGGGATTTACGTGAAAGCAAAAGCGCGCGCGGTTCCAAATTTGGACCGGTCGCCTGCCCTTGTACGGCAGTGCGCATCCTTGCTAAACCAGTACAGCCCATGAATGTGCGCGCGCTGCTCCAAATTCGGACTGGTTGCCAGCTCATTAACACAGAGCGGAGCCGCGCGCGCATACTGGTTTATCAAATGCGTAAAAGCACTTAATCGTTGCTCAGCAAACATTAAGTGCTTAGCAAAATTTCCGGGACTATTACAGTAGATTTATTAATGACCGGGAAAATATGGCAAAATTCCCTATGAAAACCCGCCACATTATCCTTGTCGAAATTTTACCAGTGTCAATCTTTTTAATTTTAAAATTGCAGAAAATACAAAAATTACAGAAATTTAGTTTGTTTCTACTTGTTTTGGAAACGGTTTTCCCAACATACAACAATAACTAAGGTGTGATGTAATACCTGATGTTTTCATGTATAACCACATTGACATCGTCTGTTTGATCCAATTTTCTTGATATAAACACGATTTGATTGCTATCATAAAGTTTGATTCTACCTAATTCTGAACACGGCCTCTAAGAGCGTATCTTTTTTGAAATTAATCACTAAGTTGTTCAAAATGCTATAACCACGGTTGACGGTGTTTAATCAATATCTTTTAGACTTGGATTCGACCATTGTACTATTTTAAAAGTTTTGTAGTATGCATCGATTAATCAGCTATTTTTACTTTGAGCCCTAGCCCCTATCAACTATTCATAAAATGAATTCAGATAAACTTCGCTGTTTGCTCCGATAGTCCTCTCTAGTAAATATGAGACAACGGTCATAATGTGAGTACCCCTTCCCCTTGGGAACCCCAAGAGCTGAGTGGGCGGTATTCATTATGGCTAGTGAAAATAAAAGCAGGGAAAATATGGCAAAATTCCCCGAAACCCGCCACTTTATCCCGGTCATAATAATCCCTAGTAAAGAACGCTACTGAATCATTATTCAATCATCAGGGCTACTGTCAGTAGGCGTTATGAAATTGTTTCAAACCCACATGGCTGAATGAACTGATTAGCGCTGATATGAGCACTTATCTCACTCTTTAATCTTGTCTCCTCTCAACTCTTGTTTCTCTACTAATTACTACTATCGTCTCCTTCAGCCGAATGACCGGGAAACCGTGATTGAGGGTCAAATGAGGAGAGTCTCCGTTAAAAGATCAGAATCTTCCAGGAGCCCCTTCAGTATAACTGTAAAAGCCTGGGTACAGGTGTAACAAATACAGATACAAATTATCACTTTTCGAACTTTCCTCTTTCTCCTCGTTTCTTTATCCCCTAGTTTGGAATGATTCGGGGATTGTAAAAATGTTACCCCGTAAGATACAATGTGCACATTCTGTCAGCGTGGATCAAAAATTTTGATTTAAACCACACTGATTGTCTTAAAGACATTTTAAACATTTTAAGGAAGCAACTTGCTGTTTCCTGAGCTTCTGAGTGCAATGATATTGATTTCGTGTATAACAATTTTGTTGCCTGACGTTTTCAGTCCTTTTGCCGTGCAAGGACTGAAAACAGCAACCCTGTGTGGCGCAACAGAAATTTTTCAATTGTAAAAATGGTCGGCAATGTGAGGCTACAATTTTTGACTTTAGATCTGTCTTCTGAGACTGATGGTATTTTGTCGCTATGAATCTGTAATTCACCTAACCAGGTGCTTACGCGCACGACGCACGTTAAAAGGCTGTCGCTATGAATCTTTAATATCAAGAGAAAATATAAAATGCTCTTTTACTGAAAATTCCCTTTTACTGTTATAATTATAACAATGGCTTACTTTAAAACTTTGATATTGAAAAGCAATATGCTGGGCCAATTCCTGCTACATATTTCTATATTCGACCAAGAGCAGTAAATGAGATATATATTATTTGATTTTGTCACCAATACACATTGTGATGGTACTGAAATAACCAACCAATTTTCTAAGAAAACAATTCTCAAAAGAGAAAAAATAAAATGCTCTTTTACTGAAAAATTCCCTTTAATGTTATAATAATATAACTATGGCTTACTTTAAAACTTTGATATTGAAAAGCACTATGCTGGGCCAATCGGCGCTACATATTTATATATTCTTCCAAGAGCGGTAAATGAGATATACATTATTTGATTTTTTCATTTGATTAATCTAACCTGTTTCTTTTTCAGCTAAGCCACAGGTCACAGCAATAAATTTTCATGGCAAAAAGGTTGTTTCACCATGTGAAAAGTGGTGGAGCATGTTTTTCAGTAAGACTTATGTCCAGATCTCCAGATTCATCTCCAAAGATCAGTCTGTATGCACACAAGAGTAAATCTGACGAGACTGGTTATCGAATTCCATTACTACAAGATGATGAAAATCAGCTATTTTATTCTACAGATTCTGATCAGTGGAAGTTTGGTATAAGATCTAAAGCACCAATGTACAGACGGAGGGCTCAAGCTAAGGACATACAACCCAATATTAATCCTCAGCCAATCGAGCATTTTAACCACAAACGTTTTAACAAATTCCAGAGGCAGTCTATCAAAAATTTCTCAGAATTCTATGATTACATCCCATTTCACCAACTTTCAGATATTTCTCTCCAGAGAAATCACAGGATTAAAGATGTTAAGAATTTGCTCAGAGCAGAAAGAAATGCTGACATTTACAATAGTTTCAGTGGCAGAGGTTGGTCTCACACTTCTGGGTGTGGAGAATCATTTGGTCCCCCAAGAAAGCTGTTGGAGGACGGAAGTTTAGATGTTGAATATGACACTCGATTTAACTCCAAAATATTGCAAATGGACTATCGGCAGGATTTGTTTTCCAAGGGTAAGCAGAGTGGCATGAGAGTTGCTGTAGCTGTGGGCAATGGAAAAGGACTTTTAGGAGTCGGGATTACCTTTCATCCAAGATTATTAGAGGGACTTGCTGAGGCAAAGGAATATGCATATAGACAGCTTGTACATTTCCCAATGACTGAGGATGGATCAATTCCATATGCAACTAGAGGACGTTATCACCGCACTGAATTGCATGCAATTCCAATAGAATCGCACAAAGAAAATAAAGGACAGCGTGTTGTGAAGGAGCTACTTGATCTGGCTGGATATAAAAATGTGGCTGTAAAGCTATTCGGTAGGAATCCTGTTGAGAGCATTGTTAAGGCATTCTTTGTAACATTCCAAAACTTTGAAAGTCATCAACAGCAAGCTGACAGGCTAGGAAGGTATGCGGTTCAGTTTGATCCTCAGACTTATTTCATGCCAAAAGTTTTAGCAAAGCCCAGAGACGATTCCAGGCCTGTGCCATACTCTGCTGAGATTCATGAGTCGAGTCAAAAATTTAGATAGGACGATTTATCTTTAATGAAAGTTTGTTAACATTTCTGAACACTGACCAGTAAAAAGGTTCTTAGACATGATCTTTTTGAGGTTTGAAATTTTTCTGTTATCTAGACCTTACTTCTATTAATCTGAAGTTTATTATTTATTCATTTTAAGATATTAAACCTAATGAAACCGTTTGTGTACTTACCAAAGTTTTCATTCTTTCTGTGTTGCACTAATTTTCCTCGTCCTTAAGTCATTGTTACACGAAATTGCACTGTTTTGTACTTTTACATTGGTATTATTATTGAAAATTGTCCCTAAACAGCAATCCTATAATGTAAAAATCTCTTTGTGTAGTACAACAAGAACTTAACTTATCGAAATTATCCAGAAGTCAGCAATATGAAAAGAAACAAGAGAATTAGCTAAGCAGTAGTACAACTCAAGACGTGTAGAAGTGTACGGTGTGATGGAGCCAGAGAACCTCAGGGAGAACTGGGAGTTGTTAGGGGATGTCTTCTACGAAACTACTGAAGTGTACGAGATGGAGTGGGTCAATAAGGTAGGAAAAGTTTGTTTGTGTCGCCATTATAATTTCTAGTTTCCTCCCTGATATTTTTGTACAGTTTTTCCATTTGTATTTGCGATGAAACTCGTGATATTCAATCAATAAAACCTGTTTACAGTGACAGTGACTAAAATTGCGTTCGTTAAGGTTCTGAAAAACTACAAGCTAGTGATGGCGCCGTATGGGGGTATGATAGCGCTAGCATGGGACAGTAAGCAGCTGAGTCGGGGCCAGCCAAAACGATTTATCGAAATTTACAATGCAGCTGGTATCCTCCTTAAGTTAGTTACTTTTTAACTCCTAATTTTGAGTTACTTCTTGACTTGTCTTCCTGAGTTTCAATATATTTTGAGGAGTGGAGTACACACATGATACGAATAAGAAGCTTTAAATGACACAATTTAACACTACGTTATTTCTCAGTGAGATAGCTACACAGTACGAGCGTATTTCAGTAGTTAATCTGGGATGGTCGCATAACGAGGATCTGATAGTAGTTACGGATATCGGCTCTATTTACACTTACGACTTTGACGGTACTCCCTTGTCCCAGGCTTCAGCTACATCTGCAGTTCAGGACTCCCGTGTCATTGAAGCTAAGGTTTTTTAGTTTAACTATGTCCAAATTTCAAAACATTGAGTAATTCATAGACCTCTGTATCTAAACTATTTAGAGGATAAGTCGGCAATTTCTGTATCATTTCAGTGTTTTTTCAGTGTTTGGTACCAATTAGTTTTCCGTTGCCTCTCAATTCCTCTGATGAGCTATGAAGTTAGCAAGTAGCTATAACTTCACAACAATACACACCAGGTGTTCCCCACGTACGGCGGTACGCGTACAGGTGTAGCTCTACTTACTGGCAACTACCGCTTCTACTTCATATCAGATGTGAGTGAAGACAACCCCCAGTACAAGCTGATGGCGGATGTCCCCGGACTGGACAACCCACCCAGCAGCTGGGCTGTTCTCCCTCACGACCGGAGTATAGAGATCCTGGTGTCCAACAATAACAAGTTGTACCTGATAGAGAGAGGTAGTTGCAGTCCTAAATACCCTCAGCGCATGATGCAGTCTACCGGGGCTGTAACAGAGATGTCGGTGTTGTATAAGACTCTGGACATTGCCCTGTTTTCTGAGAACGGTTACTTGTGGGTGGGATCCTCAGACCTTCAGTGCATGTACACGGAGTTCGACACGGGTGTAACTAACCGACCTTCTCAGTTGTCGTGGTGCGGGACGTACGACAGCATGTTGGACATGAGCGCTGCTGTCATCCTGGTGTGGGACTCCATGAACCAGTACCAAGTAGTTGGGGTAGGGGTGGATGCTGAGTCCACCATACACTACACTGACTCTTCTATTTCTGTTTGCCACGAGATTGATGGAGCCCGGATCATTTCCTCTAAGTCGCATGAGCTGATAAGACGCGTCCCACAAGCCATGGTTGATGTGTTCAGAGTGGGCTCTTCGCAATCAGGCGCTCTGTTATACGACGCTCAGAGAGAGTTCGACCAGTCTTCCCACAAGGCTAATGATTACATGCAGGTTTGTCGATGTTAAGATACCTTTCAAAATTAGTTGAGCGCCAATTCCTCTCAGATCCTAAGGTCAGCAATACTTATTATGTATATTGATATTTCATAATTCAAAGCTAAGGAATTCAAACCGAAGTAAGTTTAAGTAAAAGTTAGATAGTCAAATCTTGTTAAATGTTAAGTCCTTATATACATACTAGACTCACATAACAATACCCAACTCAATCAGGAAGTTGTAGAACGTGGTGACATAGAACTAGCAGTAACTCAGTGTATCAACGCAGCCGCCTGCTCCACCAAACCTAAACTTCAGAAAGCTCTGCTCCGTGCGGCCTCCTACGGCAAATGTTTCCTGGCAAACGACAGTCCTGAACATTTTGTCGAAATGTGTAAAACTTTAAGAGTCTTGAACGAGGTCCAATCATTTAGAATCGGAATTCCTTTGACATACCAACAACTACATTCCTTTACTATTCTGGGCCTGATAAAGCGCCTAGTCCGGATGAGATTGTATTATTTAGCACTTCCCATTGTGGACTATTTGAAGATCCCCGGTGGTCAGCAGATGGTGCTATCTCACTGGGCAATGGACAAAGTCAAACGTTCCAAAGAATCAGACGAAGCTATAGCGGATGTTATTTTCAAAAGGGTAGGTCCTAGTGACTCCATATCTTACGCGTCAGTAGCTAACGAAGCTAGAAACTACGGTAAAACTGAACTTGCGATTAAACTGCTGGACTACGAGCCGCGATCAGCAGAACAAGTTCCTGCGCTCATGAGAATGAGTCGGTTTACAAACGCTATCGAAAAAGCTATCGAATCTGGTGACATGGACCTGGTTCACACGGTTATCGTTACCATGGAAGCTAAACAAACGTCCAGAGATTTCATCAACACGCTGAAAGACTATCCTGTAGCCAGCGCCTGGTACGCAAAGTGGTGCTCTCTCACTGATAGCCAGAAACTTCACGATCATTTTTACACTCAGGATAACTTTGAAGCTTCTGCCTTGTTATCTATTAAGGAGTTGGATGCTAGTATGATGCTGGACTCCAAATTGAAGCTTCTCGAAAGCATCAATAGACATTTTACTGACGGTTCTAAGGAGTTTGAAACTCGACAGACAAAAGAACAGATTGCACTTCTTAAACGACAGATGGCACTCCAAACTAAAGTAGCTGACATAATTGGATTAGATCTCAATGAAACAATTAGTATTCTAGTTCAGAGGGCCCTTCTTGCTGATGCAGATAGTGTCAGAAAAGAGTTTAAGATATCAGACAAAAAGTTCTGGTGGTTGAAAGTCCGCGCACTAGCTCAGACGCGGAACTGGCCTGAACTAGAAAAGTTTGCAAGGAGCAAGAAGTCTCCAATTGGATACTCACCGTTCGTCATGGCATGTATAGAAAACAATAACAAAGCTGAGGCTATGCGATACATTGAACGTGTGTCTAAGGAGGAACAGGTTGGTAAATGTCCCAGGTTTTAATTGTATTTTTTACATTACCAAACCTTAAAATATAAGCAGTATAGCAATGTTAATTGACCATGCTCAACGCTATATTTCACACTAACGTTGAAATTTTAGCATCTATATGATCTAGAATTATCCGCTGAGTAATACCACGAATGTACTTACTCCATATTACATTCATTTAACCCTTTCTGGAGAACGTGCCCCAAATTCTGAAAATTTTAAAACTATCCTAGAATGTAACCCATGGCCGTATTAGGCCGTGGCTATATTTTACATAACAATGCAAATTTATTAAAAAACTTCCTACTTATATCCAGCTATAAATCGATTCAATTTTCAGGTTGAGTTTTACATCGATCTAAACATGCCCGAAAAAGCAGCAGAAATCGCCAAATCTGCCAAAAGTATAGATTTATTGGACAATGTTCTGAATGCTATCGGTTCTCAGAACACTGTTCTTACTGAGACTATAAATTCGTTCAAGAGTGGTCTGTAAAGAGGTTTAACCTCCGCTGATTGGTTTTGGTTTATCACTACTGAGGGTCGTCGTCTGTCTTTTTAAGAAAATCACTAAATATTGAATGTTGTGCTTGATTTATTGACAACTTTACGTGTTGAATTATTTTGGAAGATCAATGCTATCAGTAAAGCTGGTCTTTATCGTTCATGGATTGTTGATATGTTCTTATGTTGATGAAATTGATAATTTATGCGTTTTGTACGACATGCGTGAGCTTGCTTTCATAACGAAGTGCCGAAAAAGGTATTTTTGTAACGCGCGAAATTTTTATTTCTCACTCGAATTTTCACCGCTATGAGTCCTTTCACGTACGTACTTTCCTTTTATCATGTAGAATGAACATATTATTTAGCAGGAAGTGGGATGCGAAATGGAATTGACAGCAGACGAAACGAAATCAGAAGATATGAAATCAGACGAAACCGGTGATATCTCAGAGAATCTCCCTGCAGAAACCACGGACAAACCCATTAGCCCTATCTCGCAAAATATCTGCAAACGGTGTAGCGTCCGAGTTATTTACAATCACGACTCCACCATCCAAATCAAGGAAAACTTTGAAAAACAATGCAAACAATCCGGCAATTCCCCAGACTCATTTAACCTGCTCTCAGACGATACAAGCACATTGACATCAGAACTGAGGTCACGTCCAGAGAACACGTGCTATCTCTGTGCTGGTATCCTCCAAGATAGCACCATACTGTCCCTTCTAGATCGGTGTAAAGAACTCCTCTCAGAATATGAGTGTGTGGGAAGTGTAGGTGTCACGTGTAGCAATGTCGACCTGCTCAATGTCCGTTCGTATTTGTGTGGGGTTGGCAGGATTAACCTTCAGATAAAGACTGTTTTTAAGTGGTTAATGGCTGCGGAGGTGGCGAGATTTCTGGGTGTTCCACAGGTCGTAAACAATGCGTCTAAGGCGGACGATCAGGATCTCATGGTGGATACTGTTTACTTTAAATTTTGTTGCGTCATTCCTGACCTGATTGTGTACAATTTGAAATGATGTTGTTAGATTTCCCAGTTCAGGTCTAAGCGACTTTGTTTCCAGCACTTAGCTGTTTTGCTCGGTGTTCATGCTTTAAGGATGGACTATTGAATAATCCCGATGTGTGTTAAAAGTTGATATTACCTCCAGGTGAACATTGAGATAAGAATCGATAACGATGAGTTCATGTGGATGTGTCGGCCCCCTGTAAACTGGGATGTGTACAACTACAGCCAGGGTAAATTCAAGGTCTAAGTCTTATCATCTCTCGGCCATCTTGCGAAGCGTCGGGCATTTATTGTTAGTTCACATTTGATTTTTCCTTGAGATTTTAACAAAACTTGACAATTAGCACTTTTAGTCCTGCTTTTAATTTCGGAATCTCATCTGTTCAGAGTGCACGGCTTGAAGATGCACTTTCTCGTTCAAAACACGAAGAAATAGAGAAATACAAGAAGTTACCAGGAGGTGCTATACAGTTTTCAGTTGCTATTGCTGCAAATACTACGTATGTGGGTAAGTTTGAGGACCGCGGTTGTTAGTGGTAATACCATAACTATCAGACTTGTTTCTATCTTGATGAGTTCCCCTATTTTGAACCAATTTCAATGCAGCTCTTCCTGCTGATGTGTTTAGTGTCCCTTTAAACTACTAGATATATCTAGATATATGTACAATGTACTGTTGTTTACAGGTGGGCGATACACGAAGAATGCCAGGGATATGAGCCAAACTCCTTGGTTAAAACAGGACGGTATCCTGATATCTGGTAACGTGGAGGATATTTTGTGTAAACCTCTTCAAAAAGCATTCAAAGCAGGTGCGATTTAAAGTGATCAGTTTTATTCTGCTCGTCATTTTCTTCTGACGCCCTAGTTCAATGTGTTTCCGGCCGAGTGTTGTAGACTGAGTGGATCTCCAGACTCGATTGCTTAGAAATGAAATTACTGTGCAATAACTGCATTTGACATTTTGACATAAGTAACCTCCAGTTTCAGTATTAACACGGGTTATAGATCAATGAATTTTATTTTCAGATGAAGCGAGAATGCACTCTGCAGGCAGAGAGGACATTGATGTCAGGATGTTGGGATCTGGTAGACCTTACTATGTCCAGGTTATAACATTAACAATACTGATACCCTATCCTATAGCTGAAAGCACGGTGTTTACCCACCGCCCTTATTTGGCCGATCCCTGTTTACAAGCGGTGGAACAGGGGACCAAATAAGGTTAAACCGGTAACCGGGCATAGTGAAACACCGTTCTTCCATCTTGGGACTACTAAGCAGCAAGGAAATATTTCCATGTGTCTTAAGTACACGAGACGAAAGCTGTGCAATTCAGCAAAATTCAAAGGATCATAATAGCGATTCGAAGTGGTTCAAATTGACTGATTATTTAGCGTATTGATGTTTTATTTCGTCGATTCTCAGTTGACGAACGTTAGGAAGTTTCCTACTCAAGCCATGTTGGACGAACTGCAAGTAGAAATAAACCTAAACAGTCCAAAAGTGAAATGTTATAAACTCACCCCAGTCACCAAGTCACAGACCGAACTGGTTAAACTGGGTCAGGAAGAGAAACAAAAGGAATATCGATGTATTATCAAGGTGAGAAACTTTGAGTTTGTTGCAATTTCTTAGAGGTTGATGCACTTGACCAAAAATATTATTGTTAAGTTGATGTCCTCTTAAACGGTTTGGTTTTTCGTAATTTTTAGAAGCTACATCATGTACATGTAATCATAATACCATTATTATCAATTCTACAGACAGAAGATAGAGTGACTGACGAAATGATTCAAAAACTAAACTCAGTAGAAAACCTAGATCTTGTTCAAAAGACCCCGATACGAGTGTTACATCGCAGATCGCCACTTACTCGCACCAAAAGAATTATTAAGTGAGTGACCAAGATCAAATCTTTGTTTTGATGAGTTCATACTGACATGACATTGTGTGCGATAACAGCCATCATCTCATGGTTATAGATGCTGTATTTTTGCTGCAATAATTGGATGTGTAAGCCAACTCTTAAAAGTTTGGCTCTACGATATCCGCCGCATCATCACACGATATCTTTCTCAGGATAAACGCTAGAGCTCTTACTAGAGAAGAAGTTGAGGTGGCTTGTAAACACGATGTAGACCTTGTGGAGTCTCTTAATAATCGGCTAGTGGTGAGTAACCTTCAGCTTATAGTTTAATTGTTCCTCGTAGTTTGCTTGTAGCTTCTTGTAAACTCTTGCTTGTAGTCGTTTGTAGTTCACTTGACAATTTTGTACCGAAGAATTTTCTCTCTTCCTAAGTACTCCGAATAATTCGCCAAAGCTCTTCGCTTCCCAATGTCTTGCTCAACATT
>JH154730.1:14762-25359 GCA_000226015.1 Mnemiopsis leidyi | reverse complement strand
TAAAAAAGAAATTTTTGGGACTTGGCAACTTTGGACAGGTGCCATTGAGTCAACTTTTATTAGTTTTTCGTGAACTTTTTACAGCTGCTTAACAAAGGTATAAATAAAATTCGTGCAAATTTTCAGCATGATTCAATTAGAAACAGCTGAGTTTTATTCATGCAATGTAAATTTCCAAAAATTTCCAAATTCTCGGAAAAATTTTCTTTTTGCGATTTTTAAAAATGCGTCATCTTAGAATCAAACAACAAGTGGTGCAATTGATGCCCATTAGGGTGCTTTAGGTGACTGTACAGTCCGTTGGTCTAGCTTCCACAAACCCCTGTTTGCTACAATTCCCCTTAAACTACTAGATATATCTAGATATATGTACAATGTACTGTTGTTTACAGGTGGGCGATACACAAAGAATGCCAGGGATATGAGCCAAACTCCGTGGTTAAAACAGGACGGTATCCTGATATCTGGTAACGTGGAGGATATTTTGTGTAAACCTCTTCAAAAAGCATTTAAAGCAGGTGCGATTTAAAGTGATCAGTTTAATTCTGCTTTTCATTTTCACCCTAGTAATTATTCAATGTGTGTCCGGCCGAGTGTTGTGGACTGAGTGGATCTCCATTGCTTGGAAATAAAATTACTGTGCAATAACTGCATTTGACGTAAATAACGTCCAGTTTCAGTAATAACACGCGTTATGGATCAATGAATTTTATTTTCAGATGAAGCGAGAATGCACTCTGCAGGCAGAGAGGACATTGATGTCAGGATGTTGGGATCTGGTAGACCTTACTATGTCCAGGTTATAACTTTAACTATACTGATACCCTATCGTATAGGGAAAGCACGGTGTTTACCAACACCCCTTATTTGGCCGATCCCTGTTTACAAGCGGTGGAACAGGGGACCAAATAAGGTTAAACCGGTTTCCGGGCATAGTGAAACACCGTACTTCCATCTTGGGACTACTAAACAGCAAGCAAATATTTCCATGTGTCTTAAAACAAGGAAACAAGGAAGCTAAGGGGTTCCGTGCAGTCCAATCTTTAGTGCAACCTTTACATTAAGTACACGAGACGATTCAGCAAAATCCAAAGGATCATAATAGCGATTCGAAGTGGTTCAAATTGACTGATTATTTAACGTATTAATGTTTTATTTCGTCGATTCTCAGTTGACGAACGTAAGGAAGTTTCCTACTCAAGCCATGTTGGACGAACTGCAAGCAGAAATAAACCAAAACAGTCCAAAAGTGAAATGTTATAAACTCACCCCAGTCACCAAGTCACAGACCGAACTGGTTAAACTGGGTCAGGAAGAGAAACAAAAGGAATATCGATGTATTATCAAGGTGAGGAACTTTGAGTTTGGTGCAATTTCTTAGACCTCATGAGTCAAGAGTCTTGACCAAAAATTTCATTGTTAAATTGATGTCCTCTTGAACAGTTTGGTTTTTCGTATTTTTAGAAGCTACATGTAATCATAAAACCATTATTATCAATTCTTCAGACAGAAGACAGAGTGACTGATGAAATGATTCAAAAACTAAACTCAGTAGAAAACCTAGATCTTGTTCAAAAGACCCCGATTAGAGTGTTACATCGCAGATCGCCGCTTACACGCACTAAAAGAATTATCAAGTGAGTGCACTCGAGTGGCCAAGATCAAATCTTTGTTTTGATGAGTTCATACTGACATGACATTGTGTGCGATAACAGCCATCATCTCATGGTTATAGATGCTGTATTTTTGCTGCAATAATTGGATGTGTAAGCCAACTCTTAAAAGTTTGGCTCTACGATATCCGCCGCATCATCACACGATATCTTTCTCAGGATAAACGCTAGAGCTCTTACTAGAGAAGAAGTTGAGGTGGCTTGTAAACACGATGTAGACCTTGTGGAGTCTCTTAATAATCGGCTAGTGGTGAGTAACCTTCAGCTTATAGTTTAATTGTTCCTCGTAGTTTGCTTGTAGCTTCTTGTAAACTCTTGCTTGTAGATGTTTGTAGTTCACTTGACAATTTTGAGCCCAGTTATTTACTCTCTTACCAAGTACTCCGAATGTTTCGCCAAAGCTCTTCGCTTCCCAATGTCTTGCTCAACATTCCAATACGTGATATAACTCCGCACGTCCAGGTAGCAGAGGTAGTATCAGAGGCAGGTACCTACATCAAGGAGTTCGTACACGGGGACTTCAACAGGACGGTACCTAACGTCGGTACCATCTTGGGTACCCGCTGTGACATGTTGCAGCTAGATGTCGTCAACTTGTCGATGTTGTGGCCTCCTGAGAAGGTTGAACTTAAGGAGAATGTGTGTCAGGAGACGTGAAGTTGTGGGGGTTTTATTGACTACAGATAGTAGCACTGTTAATTTATTTTGTTTTATGATGGTTTTTATTTAGTAGTCGTTTTAAAAACAGAAAACTCTAGTTTGACTGATATGCATTGAAGTAACTGTGTGTAAGCAAGCATTCTATAATCATTAGGATTATTTGAGACTTGAGAGCTTCTGAACATTTCTTTAACAATTACAAGATAGCTTAGTCAGTAGATATCAGTAAGTTAACCCAACAACCCTATCTAGGGATGGAAAGCCTAATATCAAAGTATGTCTCCCTCTCTAAAGAGAACCCGGAAAAGTCCGACAGTTGGTCTCAACTCCACAAGGACGGCTGGACACAACTTTACCGTCTATACGAAACTAAAGACAATGTAGTGAAGGACTCCATCATAGCCATAGCTCTGATCGACGGGGTAACTGCGGGCGAGATGGTCGAGATATTCCACTCTCAGGATCTCAAGCTGAAGTGGGACCAGTCTATCGATAGTTCCACCTGGCTGGCGGACAAGAACGAGCACTGCGCGGTCTACCACCAGGTCCAGAAGAGGATCTGGCCGGCGGCGCAGCGCGACTTTGTGTATGAGAGTCACAAGGAGAAGCTCGGCGAGGGAGAACAGCCGGACTGGATCGTGTGTAACGTGTCATGTGACCACCCAGACGCACCCTCTGACAAGTACTGCAGAGCTAAGGTTGAGATTGTGTTCTACTGTCAGACAATCTTGACTGGAGATCCTCTCTGCAGGGACAACTTCAAGTGCAAAATCTTCTACTCCTCCCAGATCGATCCAGGTGGCTGGGTTCCTGCCGCTGCTGTCAAGGCGGCTGCCACTAAGGAGTACCCCAAGTTCATCAAGAATCTCGGTACTTTCGCTCAGGAGCATGTCAAGGACCAGAAGATCAGGTTCTGATTGTTTAGTGTACATACAAAGATCATCCGCAGAGTGTTCATACCTTTTTTACTTAGTTAACTTATAACCATAGTTAACTTATAACCATAGTCTCTGAAAATTACAACCTTAGTCTCTGAAAATTTGTTTTGTGTAAGTTCAGGATTTTCAGGCTTTGACTTACTTGTTTATCTTAAACGAATTTCCCATCAGTTATGACTTCAATAAAGCAACAATTTTGTTTGAGCTGTCAAACATGAAGTCCAGGCTTGAAAATCTTAAGGTTGCAGCTTTATCATTAGTTTTAACCGGTAATGGATATATCGGAAACATGTTTATGAAACGTGTCCTACTTAACGGTGCAAAGAAATGTATAAATTGTTTCTAACTTTATAAATTTTAATATAATGGTGCTGAGCACAGCTTGGAACTCTAACTATTTTAGTGGTACGTCTACTTTTAACTTTGCATCTACTGCGAACGCGAAAATTTTTTACATTTTTCAATGAACATTCTCTTATGAACAGTTTAAAGCGGCTTATTCATATTACAATGGAATATGTTATTATTTTGCCTAGCCTTATCATTATTATTTCATTTTTGTCATTTAACATTGGCTTGATATTTTTTCCTTAATATTGATTAAATAATTATTGAATTTTTTGTACATCTTGGGATTTCAAATGTTTTCTGGTTTTTACGTTTGACTTTTAAAACATACTCTTTTTTCAACTTATAACTGGCGCTGAACATTATTTTATTATTTAACATTTGACATATTTGACTACAATTGATTAACTAAAATGATGTATTGGATTTCAATGACAGCTCTTAAACTTTTCACTCATGATCAAATTTGCATTCCCATTAAATAATTAACATACCCCAAACCTGATTTGTTTTATAAGATTGATATTATTTGTGTGAATTTTTCTCAATTTATTTTCCGTGTACCACTTTGACAAAATAGAATTGTTTTATTTATTTAATTCGAATGAAATGAAAAAGGAAGCGAGGATTAGTTAAGCGCTCTTGATGGAAAAGTAGGCTATTTTAAATTGAAATGCTTGAAATTGTGTTCAGAGTGGGAACGTAGTTGAATTTCAAGAATCATTTTGTTGGGAACCGTATTGGTGTAGCCTTAATTGACTAAAACGATATTTTTTAAAGAAACGAAATTCTATTGCAATTTCAGGACTAACATTTCTTCTTTTCGTAGCTGGCTTTTCATGATCAAGTGCAACTGGGATCCTAATTTTCGTGAGAAATTAACTTTCGACAATTCTTCGAACAGGTGAGTGACATCTGTAACAGATGTGGGTTAAATCAAACTTTTCTATCAAAGTTGTTAAGATAAAATAAGCTGTACTTCAAGATATTGCTAATTAAGTAACGTAATTAAATATGCTGATGCAATCTCCCTTTTAGCTGGAAAGCAGTAGATTTGTCAGTTAGTCAGGACAATGAGGAGGAGGCTGGATGTCTGGAGTTGAATGTAGGAGTACGTCAGACTGTGTGTACGTGTAGAACTATAGAACTCTTCTCTTCATCCGGCTATCTCAAATCTATCAGGGGCAATCTTGTTGAGGTAAATACTACTTTTCTGTTCCAATTTCTACAATTGTTAGTCAAGATAAAACTACAAAGTAATCAAAATGGTGAGATTATAAATAATTGGAATAGGACATAAGAAGCTACAAAGCCTGGAAAGAGATTGTTTAAATGATTTCCTCAATTCTGAAATAACTGTATTTTTAAGGAGATTTCTACCAGGACGATACCTACAAACTCTACGAACATGAGATAGGTCCCAAAACCGTGAAGGAGATAGCTAAAGTTAAGTTTCTCTCTAATTCTCACTCTCCCAAAACTACTGTCTTCTTCAGAAAACTGGTACTCCCCGCTGGTATGTGAAATTTATAACCTCTGTACATTGTACTGTACAATCTGTACAATCCAGTGCATTATTAGCTGCTTTACTCGACTTAGTATTGCACGCTCTCAGAAGTTAATGGTTAAATAACTTATATTAGCGATGTTGATTTAGCTTGTCTGTGTTGCGAATTTTCATTCTAAAAACACTAAACCTCAGGTACCGTGTTGCCAGGACGACAGACAACCCAGATAAACACAGCCACCGTCAGAGAGCTCCTCAAAGATCTCCCCCACAATGAACGTTCCTCTGCCTCAGTGCTGTCCATGATGGATAACATGCCACCTTTCTTGAGTATGATGCTACCCAACACTAGACTGACCCCTCAGTTGACTGAATTGAGTCGTCCACCTTTAGAACATTCTGGAACTAAGGAGGTGGTACTTGGGAGTGTGAATCAGCCAGGCTCGGAAAATCATTCAGATAAAATGGGATCGAACACAGACAATGGGCCACTAGATTTAAATTCGATTTTGAGTTCAATGGGTTCACTCGATAAAATATCGTCTATCACGGACCTGTTGAAGAAAAGTAATCAAACAAACAATAATGATCTGAATGAAGCTTGCCATGATCAGTCGACACCTATTTCCAGGTTTGTACTACCTTAAATCTGTCGTTTTCTATACACTCATTTTTGACAGATTCTTACAGAGAACTCCTGTTCAGATAAACAGTTCGCATGATGTCCTCATCCCAAATTTTTGCTTTGCATTCAGATTAGCTTATGTTGGTACTCGGTATTTTTTATTATATTAAAGAGATATTCCCTTTCAGTAATCTAAGCAGAATTCACTCTGAACAAAAGGCTATAAGAGACGATATAAGAAATCTCAGACAAGAACTGGGTGACACAAGAAAGGAGCTGCTTCAAGCGGTAGCCGAATCTGAGTCGAGGACTTCTGAGTTACTGCATCGTATTCTTGATGAGTTAAAGAGTTGTAAAGCCACCTGAAACTCATATCCACTTTTTCTATAGCCAAATTTCTGTAATATCTGTTGAGGGATCTTCTTCGTAATTAAGTAATCATTCTATTTAAGATTCATTTAAGTCATAAGCTTTTATTTTACTTCATTTTCTTTTTTTAAATAAATTGTTCTGGACACAAATGAAGGTGTGACTCAATGATTGCTGCTAAATCTTACAGTTTAGAATGATATGATTTAATTCTCTTCATGATTCTGATATTCCTGGAGCCGCTGTTTTGTCATCTTTGGTTTTTCCATAAAATTCCATTCTTACAATGTTGGAGTACGTAAAATTCCATATTGACAATAACTGTTAAACATCTCAATAGGAGGGGATGCTGTCGCGATGAAACTAGAATTACCGGAAGGCAATGAAGAAGAAGAAGAGGCACCTTCCGAAGAAATCCAAGTTCGAGTGTGGACAGAACGAACAAGAAGCTGGCTAGAACCACCAATAGTTGTTCCGAAACACAGCCTCACAAGATGGAGTGAGGAGTTTAGTTTTGAGGATGGACAGTTGCAGCTGCAGGACGGATATTGTGACAGTTGGGATGAAGTTAATGACTGTGTTTCTTTGTTGAAGGGACTGGAGGTTAATGTAACCTTCGAAAATATCAAGGTTAGTGGAGGTTTTCTGTTATCTTTGCTTAGATCTTCACAATAGCACATAAATTCAAGTTAAACTTTTCATTCGTTATTCTATATTTTATTTCATTGGTTATTTTAGGCTTTATTTTCAATTGTAAAACTATTGAAAAGTATTTCATCAGGTTATAACCACGTTTGGTATGAATTTCAAGATATCCTCACTATTGGACGAAATAGGGCGTTGGGTCAAAAATGTTCTTACTGCAGAATATTTCAGTAAGACCATCAGCTTGATTTATAAACTGAAAAAACTTGGATATTCTGAAGATGAGTTGACCGATAAACTGTTATTGATTCCTGCCATTGTGGAATTTGTGAACAATTGCAGTCGTGAAGAGTTCACCAACTTATTATCAGATAATTTCAGTGAATTAGATCTTGTCGTCCTGAAAGTATTATTCAACGGAGAAAACAATCATCTAGATATTTTGTTACGCACTTTAGTTGATAGAATCACGTCCGAGGATGAATGTGAAGTAATTCTGGGGTTCCTTGAGAAGATGCTCTATACCGAACAAGCAGAAGTTGTGTACGTGTTTAGTCGGGAAGTTAACGCAATCATTGAGAAAGTAGGCACTATAACATCTTGCAGTAAAAAACTGGGAAGTTCTGTGAAATTCCTCTCTGAACTTAATAAGTTTAAATCTGACAAGGGATTTGGAACTCCTCTTGGAATATCACTCGAGCTACTTCAGCGAACACGATGTTGGAGAGAATACTCATGGAGACAGTTGTGCTCTTTAAAAGACAATAGGAATCTCAAATCCTGGCATGTCGCTGAAATATATTTGGATTGGATTGAAATTCAAAAGCCCCCTAAAGATACTTTTAAAGAATTACACCAAATAGTCTATGATAAATTGGATGCTGATTTAGAAAAGTCGCCGTATCCTCAATTGTATCGCTACAGATACGATGTCGATCGCTATTTTAGGCAGCTATCTTTACGAGATTGTAGTGATAGAAGCTTTATGGATTTCATCAGACCAGCTTTAGTATTTTTGCACTCTCACCTAAACTCAGTTTCGATTGTAGTCTTTTTATCATGGTATTGGCTGGTTGAACCGTCAAAATCTCCCCTAGCTTTTAGTGCTGGAATGTTCTTATTCATATTGAATTTTTGCAAACCTTTATTTTTCGGTGCCAAACAATTTCTCCAAAGATGGAACATAAACATATCTATTCGTGAGGAAAATATAAAGAAGTTGGCATCTACACAAACTCCCGTCAGAGTTAAGACATACTCCAGTGAAGGTAGCTTCATTCGGCTTTTGCCATTATTTTATTCCGACGTTCTTTTGGAAAACCACTATGGAACCGGAAAACTCAGAATTGAAAATTGTTTTTGGAAAAACGATTGTAACATTAAACACTGGTACATAAAGTCGAGTTTTACCAATTCAGCAAAGCCTTTTTACTCTGTTTTCACTCACTCACACAGTGAAATTGTAAGTTTTTTAAATCGGCAGTACGAACAGTTACCTAAAGATATTTCTTCCAGGCTTTATAGAATGTTTGTGTATTTTCTTTTCGGGTGGAGCCCTATAAGTCTTTTTACTATTAACTTTGATTAAATCATTATTATAAGGGTTAACTTGTTTATAATTATATATTGGTAAGCTTTGAATTTGTTCCTAACATTATAAATTTGCTTTTGGGCGTGTTTTTTACATATTTTTGTGTGACCTTGCTCTGCGACTTTTTGACATACATTTAATGGCAAATACAACTTCTATTTATGATGTTTATATGATTTATCAGTGCTTTTTATTCAAGTTTTTCATCTAAATCTATTTCTACTCCGCGATATTTTTCCTTTCCATGAAAGTTTAATCTATGAACGCAATTTATTGATAAGTTGAGTAATTCTATAAAACCACCCAAAAATATAGTTGCATGGTAACAACTCCAAGATGATGCGAAGACCGAAACAAGCAAAATTTGAGGAGTCCTGGAAGAACATTCAGAATGTGACGACAGCAGTGATGTCTGAATCCCCGGTAGATCGAGATGAGTGGTGCGAGCAGATCACCTCTGTCTACTATCTCTGTATGGCCATGCCCACTCCGCTTGCTGAGTCCCTGTACAACAACTTGAAGGAGTATCTCATCAATCATGTGCAGAGGTATTTACAGTTCACCAGCTGGATTGTCATGAGATTGTAACAGAGAAACACAAAAATTTTTTAGAGACAGTTCACCTATTTCTAGGTTTCATCCTTGTCAAGCTGACAAGATAAGCTCCAGCTTAACAATTTCCCCCAGCTGCCGAGAGAAAGTTCTGGAGGTAACTGACATACTGCCAATGTACGATTCTCTTTACAAAACTTACTCTCGTGGCGCTGGTTACCTCAATGATCTTTACATGTAAGTCGTCAACTTATTGCAGCAATATTGAGATATTTAAACCTCATGGAGTTTGAAATTCGGTACCTATTTTGATTATGTTTTACCTCTCAGTATAGTAGTGCAAATCATACGTCAGTATTAACCCCTTGCAGGCACTTGAACCAGCATTTCACAAAGAGAACAATAAAAAACGAATGGAGTGACCATTACATGCATTCCATCGAAAAAGTCAAAAAGTTCGAGAAAGTACAAGATGTAAGAGAAAAGCATAATTTCGTTTGTTCTCAGTGAATATTATTGAATTTCAAATTGAAGATAGTTCAATATTTAGAAGCCTGAAGTATAAATGGAGAAAAGCTGGCTTCCAACGAAAAACTTGTTAGTTTCTTAATCAATAATTTCATGTTTAATCACAATATGTACACTGTATCTAACTCTGCTTATCTATCCAGCTTGCCATGAACATTTGGAGAGAGGAAATGATAGAGAAGGTACACGAACCCCTAGTGTCAGCCATATTGCAGGACATCACAAGGGACAGAAGGGGGGTTTCTGCTTACTCCAACATTCTCCGAGATGTTATTCACTCTTTCGTAGAGGTTTCTTCAATTTTTCTCTTTTAAGTATGATCAAATCTAGATAAAATATATATTACATCATGCTGTGTTTGGTCCGTTGTAAATTCGTGTCACTCAAACAATTTCTAATCGAATGTACTTACTGTCAAGCGTGGTGTCAAATTTATCAGCCCTCCCTGGTCCCCACTGAGAGTATTGTTGTTAAGAAGTATGACATCCGTCTGTCCTAGTTTTTAGTATCAATGTCAAGTAGCTGAAGTTGATGAAAATATTCCTACAATATTTTTACTCGTTTCCTAGCAACCATCTGTGCAGGTCCAGTCACATGAGGACCCCCAAGGATCACAACTACAACTCTACAAGGAATTGTTTGAAGAGCGACTGCTGGACAACACCGGGAACTTCTACCAGAAGGAGGCTCAGAAACTTTACGAGCAGAACGATGTCAGCAACTACATGATTAAGGTGGAGATCTGGTCTTAGCTGTGACGGTTATTCAAGGCTCAGCGAGGAATTTTTAATGGACTTATGGACTTACATAATCACATCGATTTTCTCTCAAATTAAGCTACCATATTATTTGAAATAGAAATGAATACGAACGTGTCTGTTCGAAATGTTTTCGAGTAAAGAGTTGGCTAAAAGATATAGTTTCCCTTCAAAGTCATACAGAGACAAGTAGAATAAGAATCAGTTACCATAATATGTTAACAATTGAATATGATGTTTTTCAGGTCATCGAAAAACTGGACGAAGAAGAACTGAGACTTAGGAAGTTCATTCATCACACCTCCATAACTCCTGTAAGTTAAGTTTCATCTATTTATCATCTATTCATCACACCTCTATAACTCCTGTAAGTTTAGTTTCATCTATTTATCATCTATCATCA
>JH154728.1:21575-33070 GCA_000226015.1 Mnemiopsis leidyi | reverse complement strand
AGATTAGGTCACGTGGCTCTCATTTAGTCACGTGACCCCGCAATATCATACGAAATACATAGGTCACGTGACCAAAGCCCGCTGTTGTATTGATTCTTTGCTTGGGAACGTGGGAACCGATATCTTCCCAGCGGCCAGCTGTACAACTTGTTAGCCGATTCTCGTTAGTACTTCCACTAACTGGGACCAGTCCCACTTACTGGGACCAGTCCCACTTACTGGGACTAGTTCCACTAACTGGGACCAGTCCCACTCATCAAATTTTAAGTTTCAAAAATTTATTATCGATCAAAAAACGACCAGTATAGAATTTCCGGCCAAATCCGGCTACCCAAATTTTTTGATAAAAAACACCTGTTTCCGGTCCGGCAAAATCCGGCTAACCGGAAATAAGATCCATTCCGGCCGTTTCCGTTCCGGCGGCTAAAATTCTGGACCGGTCGGTTCCTAGTTCTTATCATATTGTTAAAAGCTACGTATTTATAGTCTTATCTGTATTTCAGAATTGAGGGAGAGTATTTAGTTTGACGAAGTTATACCCGTCTACCGTTCTTTGAGCTGCGAGAGTCGGGTACCACCAATTTTACATAACTTAGGTTGTCTCATTGCTGAAGACCAGCTGTTTTAAAATCCAACATTTGATTGTGAAAACTTTCACTTTACGATCCTAGCTACATTTCTACTATACAATTATTGCCACTTCTTTGTAGCGTTCTTTTTAGTGGTAACCACTCATTCAACACAATTCAAAAGCACAATTTTCAATTATTTTCATTTTACAATATCATCGAAAATCATACAAGTACCATTTTAACATTCAGCAATGCCATCGTAAACAAAGCCTGCAGAACGTGCAGCATCCTGCATAAATCCCGTTTATCCGATAACGCTAATTTATATTCAATTTGAAATTCAATTGCGTTTACGAATCTGACAACTAACGTCAATTGATATGCGCAATATTCCGACACAGATCTTTACTATTTATGATCAAACCACTAAATAGTAACGTGATAATTTGAAGTCCTCTGATCCCTTATTGCTTTAAGTCATGTTTTATATTCTGCATATATATCTTATTTCAGCATAGTGTACCGCCAATTTAGAGACCTATATCTAATCTGCTAGGCTGGATCAGCTGCGTCAGTCACGCACGTATTGCTTTAACTTCCATAACTCTCCTTAACTCTACTGACTACGTACACACCATCAAATATTCACTATCTTCTTTATGCTTTTACACCACATGATGTACCGTATGTACAAAAACAAATACAAAGTATAAAACCTAGCCTATAGTTTAATTAAGATAAAAAAACTTGAAATATGCACTTTTATTTTTAATACTATGCTATATGAACATATAAGAGGTACATAATTATAAGCCTTAACTTCTCATTCGCCATAACTTTAGTTCCACAAATAAGATCCTAGGTTATATACACTTGCAAGTCATGAAAATGAGAGTACACAAACCATTAAACTTAAAGAATAACTTTCTTACTTTAAAGAATAAGATAACATAAATTCAAAGTGTTCTCTGATACATATGAAATCGTGACTTGCATGATATGCCACATAAAACGTGACCCTGGCCATTATAAATAGATTTAATATATTGGGGCTGCATTCCATAGCCCAGGAGAATAATTAAAAAAGAATGTTGCTTGAGTTTACAATATCGCGGTCCCACCATGCCTCATGGAGATAAATGCGAGCAAATTTATGGGTAATTTGTTTTACGATCAGCTCAAGACTCCTACTCGCTCAACCACCGAGTTTGATCCCAGCTGGAACACAATTAACCAATATACTGCTTTCTTAGTTTAGCCGGCAGCCGCAACTAACTATAAACTAAGGAAAGGGTCACATCAACGGGCGATGTGCTTAGTTGGAATTTTTGCTTAGTTGGAATTTTTGCTGTATGGCAAAATGCGTGAGCGCGTGACGGTGAAGTCCACGATCAGGCTTTATGAGGTCATGTCAACCTACAAGGTAACGCAGTCACGCACAAAGTGCGTGATAAGGACACTTTAAAGTTAAGTCTACAGCGCGAGTTACTTGAACAATTATTTCAGTTTGTTCCTTTTATTCAGACCACGCCATATGACCGGCTCAGAGTCACGAATTTGTCCTCGCGTATAATTTGCTTCATCATCTTCAGTCTACAAGTAAAACTACTAACTCCTTCCATGTTCGTCTTTGTACTTGTAGCTTAACCAATTTTTATTTCTTTTGCACACGTCACACAAAATTCTGAATCTCTTCTGCAGTCACATGAGTCATGTGACGGAAGAGGTTCAGGATTTTGTATGACGCGTACATGTTTAGTTTTACAAAAAGACGTGTACAAATTTAATGGTCGTCGCTCATGTGACATAAGCGACGCGGCCATTTTGATTCATTTTGTCGGCCCGTTCTAAGTCTAACAGCCGCTTATCCTTGTATAAGAGACAGAATTATTCTAAAAGAAAGTCTTGTTACACCCGAGTGTTCTTTATTTTATTTATTTTTTTTTCATTTTTTAATCTGCAACCAACCCAAGTGTTCTTCATTTAATATTTGAGTATTTGTTATCGACAATCAAATACCGCTGTCCATGTCAATTGTCCAAATTTAAATTTTGAGTTGAAATAATTTTTGTCTTTATTCGATTTTTGGGAGCCGTATGAATGTCGATTAGTTGCCATCATTAAATTGTTTGATTTAATTTTAAATTTTATTTTTAACTTTAATTAATTCTTGTTTTTGAAGGTTTGTTATTGTAGGACGTCGACATGGTTGCGTCATGGTTATCTCCGCTGTTTATTACGGTGAATTTTCTCGTTCGATTGGTAAGTTATGAATATAATGAACAACAAATATTTTGACCCCTCGCCCCCCAACCCCCCCCCCCAAATTTAACATCAAAACGCTAGTTCTAAATTGAAGATAAACTAAAACATTTTCTGGCCCACAAGAGCCATGTTGTTGGTCCGAAAAATGTTTTTTTTTGCCGCCAAATTTCACGTTATTATATATTACTAATCCAGGTTTCTTTCAGCTCAATATTGAACATTTTTATTTTCGCCCAGCAGTGGTCAATATAGGGGCCATAGAGGGAATAAAGTAAGGTTTTCGGGCTTAGGGGCTGTCAATTCATTAAATTCACGGGGGCAATTTTTATTTTTTTATTAAAGGTCAAAGTATAACTGGTCTAACTTTTCTTCCAGCTTAATATAATAGAGGAATTATATAAAGGAATTATATCTTGTTCGACCAAGCAAATTTAAAAGTTTAGGGTCATGAACTTCATGTGTGAAGGTCTATATAACATTTTCCTATCGGCCCAAAAATAAAATTTTTAGCTTTGAGCCAAAACTTAAAAAATTCAAACCCATTTTTTGTGTAGAATTTCATAATGAATTCAATGGTTGCATCCATGAGGCCCAAAAAACCTCCATTAAATCCACACTCTATTTCAAATCACCTTTACATCATAGTTTAAAGAAGTGATAAATACTATATATTCAGGAGTACGTCGAGTGTGGTGGGACAGGACAGGTACAGTTGCTGAGGTACCAAGATTCGGTATAGATCTATCGCCTGACTTTTTCTTCAAACCTTTTAACATAATAGAGGAAGACGGAACTATTCTGCTGGAAGTTGAAGAGACAGAACCGAAGTTTAAAGGACAAATGGACATATTCTTGAATGATATACCCGAACTAAAAGATCCAATAACAATAAAATTTAGCCACAAAAAACGGGTATTTTTTGAAATCGGTGTTTGGTCTTATTTTGAAGACCAGGGATTACCCGATTCTATGTCTGTGAGAACGATTGAAAACGTTGAAATTCCTTTTTCTAGTAAATTGCCTGGAGATGGTTTGACTACTGATCCCAGAAATATAGACACCCCCGGCTCTATAAAGCTGACATTTCAATACCAGATTCTGCATTGTGACAAGGGATTTGCTGGAGCTGGATGTAGCGAATGTGCAAAAGGTTTCACGGGAGAATCTTGCAGCGAATGTGAAACAGGTTTCACGGGAGATTCTTGTAGTGAATGCGCTGAAGGTTGGAAGGGAGATTCTTGCAGTGAATGTGCAGGAGGTTGGACGGGAGATTCTTGTAGTGAGTGTGCTGAAAGGTGGACGGGAGATTCTTGCAGTGAATGTGCTGAAGGTTGGAAGGGAGATTCTTGCAGTGAGTGTGCAGACAACTACTATCCAGCTGGACAATGTACAAAATTTTGTGTACCTGAAACTGGTAAACACATTTGCACAAATGAGGGGGAAATGAAATGCGCACAAGATTTCTACGGTGAAGGCTGTACCGTATTCTGTGTTGAAACTTCAACCTATACATGTAACACGAACGATCAGGGGCAAAAAATCTGCAAAGACGACTACTATCCAGAGGGTGAATGCACCGTGTACTGTAAAGAAACGACGAACTTCACATGCGATACTGAGGGAAAATGGGACTGCAAAGAAATGTACTTCCCAAGTGGGGAATGCAGTAGATACTGTAAACCAGAAGAAGACAAGTACACGTGCAGTGAAGAGGGAGAAAGAATGTGCGATGAGAGGAGACAGGGGATAGATTGTGAGGAATGTGCAGCTCATTATTTTGGCGAAAACTGCTCAACTTTCTGCAAACCCGACAAAGAGTACACATGTTCTGAGATGGGTGAGAAGATCTGCCTGGACGCGTTTGCCAATCCCGAGAAAGATTGCAAGAAATCCTACAATACGGTGATAGTTGGAATAGTGGTTGCAGCGGTTTTACTGGCTATTCTGGCAGTTATTGGAATCATCATATGTGCCACTAGAGACAGGACTTAGAGACAAAGCATATATTGCTCGAAATGCCGAATCAGCTAGGAACTCAAGTTTGTAAGAGTTTGACGACTTATCTGTCAGAAAAATAAGATTCTTGCTTAAGATACTACTATTACTGTTATAGATACTACTCTACTGTCTTTTTGCATGATTAGAATTTAAAGAACTACGAAAACATTTTGATCTGACGACCTGTTTTTGTTCATTCGACATTCAGCAATCGCTTGAAGAACATGTTTATGTTGAGTGTTCAAATTATATTCCTGATTGTTACTTTACACTTTAAGCATTAGGATTATCTACCGGATTGATAAGGCACCGTGCCATGAACTTGAACCTTGTCGAAATCAAGCATCTGAATTCTCAGTCAACCAGAATTTATATTTTAATCTAGTAATTTGTCCATGTAGTTGAACTTTAACTAATAGTTTATATTGATATCGATTAGTTTTCACTTCAAGTTTTTACCTTTGCTTTAGCAATTGATTGTTACTGTTTCATATATTTAATTTTATGTTTCATACATTTACTGTTTCATTAATTTTTGGCTGACTTTATTGTGCTATAACCAAAGCCCTTTTCCTAAGTATGCTTACCGACCGCTGTGTGGCTCTCTCTACGCGGTCCCCCCAATCTTAACGAGTACGGTCCCACTCCTCCTTAGTTTCTTTGCTGCGAAGCAACAAACACTGAGGTCCCCAGGCAACCTTTTACGCGCGTTGCCCATGTTATAATTCAATTGTGCATTGTATTATATACTTTTACTATAACCATCTTTATTAATAAATTTTCCTCCATAGTCATGGTTTTTACTATCCAAATGTTTTAAAGTGTCTACTACTTAAAGTGTCTACTATAGTTGGTGAATTTGGCTGTTACGTGTTAAAGAAAGTTATCTACAAGTGTCCCTAGAAGTTTCCTAAGAAGTGTCATATTACAACAGTTCCTGAAGTAGAGAAGTTTCATTTTGACGTCCTAATAATAGTTTGGTCCCAGTGAAGCTAGTACTATAAAAGTCTGGGTTTACCGTTTGGGCAAATAAAAGCAAAGACTAGAAGAATACTATTCTATTCTGAATAGAAGTTTCTGATTTTCATATTTAATATTTTAGTAGTGTAAGTTATTCTCACACAAAATTGAGTGAGTGAGCAGTGAGATAAAACTAAATTGTTAGTGAGAACAACTTTTATTTAGTATCTGTTCTAGTTCGTCTTGGTAAGTGTTGTTTCTCTTTGTATACCAAACAAATGATCAGACAAATTATTTTCTAAATAAGACAAAATTTAAATTTTTCAGTCAATCAATACATAGAAATATAGAAATAATTTAATTTATTCATATAAGATAAGAGCATTTGGGGCTGGAGAGGAGTCAGTGACTGACGAGTGACGGATGACACTTGTTTTTGACTTGAGGAAGACCTCCCCAAATTTTTCAATGAAAATAACAAAAAATCAATAGAAATTTAAAAGTTAAACATTTCAGTGAGCAGGCTCTATCAGCAAAGCGTAATGAAGAGTTTTATCATTCTTAAAATTAAATAAGGATAACAGTAAATTGGCGTTTTTATGTTTGATAACAGTCATTTTCTGGTACAGCTCGCTCAAGTTGGGCAACTACATGTACAGGAAATTAAGAGGTCTAAGATATTCACCACTAAACACGTGACAAAACACGTGTCTAAACATGTAACTGTACACGTGTTAACACGTGACTAAACTCTATTTGGGCAAGTTATATAGCTGTGACGAAGTCTAGTGAGAGCTTTGTTGAGGGCATTGCAACACCAAAATTCACAATAATAATATAATACGGCAGTTAAAGTAAGCTGACAAAGGTGTGGTGACTGTTAAGACTACAATTAATAAATGGTTTCAAATCTACCATTATAAGTTTCTATTACCAAGTTTTGGTGGGAAAGCAGAGTGTTGTGCATTTTTCTTGTTATGAAAATGGAGGACGCTGCACTTGCAGTAGATCAGAGTTGACAGCGCACGCTACCTAACCTTGGGTTGCTGGACGTTGTCGCTCATGTGACATAAGCGACGGCCAACTTGATTCATTTTGTCGGCCCATTCTAACAGCAACTTATCTTTGTATAAGAAACAAGGAAGTTTTAAAAGAGAGTCATGTTACACCCGAGTTTTGGGTTTTTCATTTGTAATTGTAACAAAAAATAAAATAATTTTTGTTTCTATTCGAGCTTTGGGAGCCATATGAATGTCGATTATAGTTGCCTTAAAGGCCTTTATTGAATTGTATGATTTAATTCTAAATTTAATTTTAAACTTAATTTTAAATTTTAAGTCATTTTTATTTTGAAGGTCTGTCATTGTAGGACGTCGCCATGGTTACGTCATGGCTATCTCCGCTGTTTATTACGATGATTTGTCTCTTTCGACTGGTGAGTAATGAATATAATTTAAACAAGAAATAGGTTGACCTCCCCCCCCCCCCAATTTAACGTCCAAATTACGCTAGTTTAAAATTGAAGATAAACATTTTCTGGCCCGCAAGAGCCATGTGGTTGGCCCGAAAAATGTTTTTCGCCGCCAAATTTTACGTTATTATATTTATATTACTAGTCCAGGTTTCTTTCAGCTCAACATTTAACCTTTTATTTTGGCCCTGCAGCTGTGGTCAATAAGGGCCATTTCATATATTGACGGGAAAAATTTTATTTTAAGTCAAAATACTGGTCTAACTTTTCTTCCAGCTCAATATAGAAGAATTTTATCTTAAGATTATATATATCAATCAATTGACCGACCAAACATTTGAAGGTCTAGGGTCATTAACATGATGTGTGAAGGTCTATAAAACATTTTCCTATCAGCCAAAAATTAGATTTTTGGCTTTGAACCAAAACTTAAAAAGTTCATACCTTTTTTTGTGTAGAACTTCATAGTGAATTCAATGGTTTTACTTATAGCCATGAAACCCAAAAACCTCCATTAACGATAACTAAAACGATAGTGTTGCCCCAGAGCAACACTTCGCAGCTTTTTTGCGAAGGCTGCTACCAAAAATTTAAGAGTTATGGTCTTAAATAATTACTCCTAGCTATAGTGGGCAATCAATGCAGGTAGTAATTGATGACTAGATTTTAACCATTTTGTTTTTAATATTTTGATGGTAGACCTCCAAAATTGCTAACAATCGGAATTTTTGAAATACTTATAGTTCGAATGACTTCTCACAAAATAACAAAGTTTGATCACTATTATATAAGCTCTATTCTAACTTTTTGAGTTATGGCCCTCAGTAAAAGCTTGAACCAATACAAATGACTTTCAAGTCACAGGTAAAATTGTCCAAGATTAAGATATTCTTTATAGCCTTAAATGACAGTGTTGCTCTGTTTTTTAAATAACTCGAAATCGTAATTTGGGCCGTGTTTTAACATCATCTACTTGTCTAATGGAAGGCTCAAAAAGTTTCTGGTGCTTACAGTTTTCCACCAACTCAATGAAGGGACAAAAAGGAAAGTGTTGCTCTAGAGCAACACTTGTTCAGTTATCATTAAATCCTCATTCTATTTCAAATCACCTTTACATCATAGTTTAAAGAAGTGATAAATACTATCTATTCAGGAGTACGTCGAGTGTGGTGGGACAGGACAGGTACAGTTGCTGAGGTACCAAGATTCGGTATGGCCTCTATCGCCTGACTTTTTCTTCAAACCTTTTAACATAATAGATGAAGACGGAACCATCCTACACGAAGTTGAAGAGACAGACCCGAATTATAAAAAACAAAGGGACATATTCTTAATAGATGTACCCGAACTAAAAGATCCAATAACAATAAAATTTAGTCACCAAAAACGGGTATTTTTTGAAATCGGTGTTTGGTCTTATTTTGAAGACGAGGGAGAACCCGAACCTTCGTTAGTGAGAAAGATTGAAAACGTTGAAATTCCTTTTTCTAGTAAATTGCCTGGAGATGGTTTGACTACTGATCCCAGAAGTATAGACACCCCCGGCTCTATAAAGCTGACATTTCAATACCAGATTCTGCAATGTGACAAGGGATTTGCTGGAGCTGGATGCAGCGAATGTGCAAAAGGTTTCACGGGAGAATCTTGCAGCGAATGTGAAACAGGTTTCACGGGAGATTCTTGTAGTGAATGTGCTGAAGGTTTGGCGGGAGATTCTTGCAGTGAGTGTGCAGACAACTACTATCCAGCTGGACAATGTACAAAATTTTGTGTACCTGAAACTGGTAAACACATTTGCACAAATGAGGGGGAAATGAAATGCGCAGAAGATTTCTATGGTGAAGGCTGTACCGTATTCTGTGTTGAAACTTCAACCTATACATGTAACGCGAACGATCAGGGGCAATTAAAATCTGCAAAGACGACTACTATCCAGAGGGTGAATGCACCGTGTACTGTAAAGAAACGACGAGCTTCACATGCGATACTGAGGGAAAATGGGACTGCAAAGAAATGTACTTCCCAAGTGGGGAATGCAGTAGATACTGTAAACCAGAAGAAGACAAGTACACGTGCAGTGAAGAGGGAGAAAGAATGTGCGATGAGAGGAGACAGGGGATAGATTGTGAGGAATGTGCAGCTCATTATTTTGGCGAAAACTGCTCAACTTTCTGCAAACCCGACGAAGAGTACACATGTTCGGAGATTGGAGAAAAGATCTGCCTGAAAGCGTTTGCCGATCCCAAGAAAGATTGCAAGAAATCTTACAATACGGTGATAGTTGGAATAGTGGTTGCAGCGGTATTACTGGCTATGCTGGCAGTTATTGGAATCATCCTATGTGTCACTAGAGACAGGAGGAGAAAACGGAAAGCCGCCACAGCATATATTGCTCAAAATGCCGAAGTAGTTAGTAACTCAAGTTTGTAAGAGTTTGACGACTTATCTGTCAGAAAAATAAGATTCTTGCTTAAGATACTACTATTACTGTCTTTTTGCATGATTAAAGGGCACGGAATTGGAATTTAAGGAACTACGAAAACATCTTGAAGTTGATCCGACGATCTGTTTTTGTTCATTCGACATTCAGCAATTGCTTAAAAAACATGTATAATATGTTGAGTGTTCAAATTATAATTTTATAATAATATTCCTGAGCTGTGTTACTTAAAATTTAGGCATTATCTGAGTGTTACTTAAAATTAAGGCATTATCTACCGGATTGATAAAATGATAAGGTATCCGTGCCATGAACTTAATTAACCTTGACGAAATCAAGCACTTTAATTCTCAGTGAATCAGAATTTATATTTTAATTTAGTAATTTGTCCTTTTACTTGTAGTTGAACGTGAACCAGTAGTTTAGATGCCAATGGATATCAATTAGTTTTCACTTCGGGTTTGTACTTTTACTTTTAGCCATCGCATGATTGATTATTCGAGTTCTAGTTTATATTTTTGTTTTGCTAAGCCAGCATAGCCCTGTGCCCTGTGGCTCGCGCTGCGCGCGCCCTATTGGGACACAGCTTGCCTTGCGTTGCGGGAGGCTGCCGCTTCACGGCAGCAGGTCAGACAACGTCTGACAAGGACACACATGTTTGTCGCGGTGATACCCGACTCACGCAGCTAAAGCTGAACGTTTCGTTAGCACGGTAGACGGATATAATCTCGTCAAGCACGCGTGCAACGTGAGCTTTTGCGTCGCGCGTCCGTCCTAATTTCGCGCTAAGCTCGCACAGGGATATACTCAACGGACGATGCGCGTCTAAAATTTCTTCGCCAGGCCAGATCAAATGCGTGACAGCGCGTGATGGCCGCGACAGTAGGTTATCAACCTACAAGGATATACGTGTTTTGCCTGGGGACCTCAGGCTATTTGTTGGAGGGAAACGTAGAGAGAGCCGCGCATCGCCCGGTAAGCTCTAACCATCGACGAGATGATATCCGTCTAACTTTCTAACGAAACGTTAGGAGAACAGCAAGCTGCGTTCCGCGCGCGAGTCGGGTAACACCTCGACAACCTAACCAAAGCTCTTTTGCTTTGTCCCAATGACACCCGACCCTCGCAGCTTAAAGCTCTGAACAAGCTGATCAAGTGATCAAAGCTGAAACGACCTTGTAGGTTGATAAACTACTGTCACGGCCATCACGCGCTCCTACGCATTTCTTGTCGAGGTGTTACCCGACTCGCGCGCGGCTCGCAGCTTGCTGCTATCCTGCTCTAACGTTTCGTTAGAACGTTAGACGGATATCATCTCAATTAGCCTGAGGTCCCCAGGCAAATATCCCTGTGCGAGCTTAGCGCGAAATTAGGACGGACGCGCGACGCAAAAGCTCACATGTATATGTGCATTCCGAATTACCGGGCGCTGCGCGGCTCTTTCAAAAATTGAGGTGGCTGGGAGTTTGCTAAGCGAGTAAGCGAACATAGCCCTATTGCGAGCGCCCTATCGGGACGCGCGGCACTTGTCTGACTTCGTCCGACCCTCATTCGAAGCGAATAGAGGGTCTGATACATTACGTCCCAGCCTCGCGCGTCTTAAGACGCGCAAGCGCTAAGTTATAACAATATTTTCTCTGTACGGGAAGGGGTCTACAAGCACGAGGTGCCATGCCTGCACGGCAGGATACTTCTCCATTCCTTCACACTTCAGCCCGATACCGTCTAATATGAGAAGATCCTAGATTCTATAGGACGTTCAACTAATTAAGTGGTTCAAAAATTTTCA
>JH154726.1:162915-174761 GCA_000226015.1 Mnemiopsis leidyi | reverse complement strand
CTCATAACCATTATCCATTTAAAATAGATGTTATATGTCAAAAACTCCAGCAAAACCTGCACTTTAAAATGTCGGCATTACTCAATCAGCATTCTTAAAAAAGCTGCAAAATCGTCCATATTTTTGTACACCAGCATTTTTAGCACCTTAATAGCAGACCAGTTGGTCCACGTTTTGGTATGCACTAAAGCGAATAGTTTGTGCATCCCTGTACCCCTTGGACCTCCTGTTCCTCAATATGTTGTTGAGTAATGGCCAAGGCCCAAGCTTATAATGTGTTATTTGTTAAAAGTCTTTTTCTGTATAAATGGTACAAAACATATTTTAATCGTTTTACTATTTTAATCGTTTTACTGACTGAATGTGTCCAATGAAGTAATAGGAAGAATTGAAGGGCCAAGTTATGTTAGTAACAAAATAAGACATAATGAATATCTTTTGTCCCATCCCATTGTGGCAAAAAATCACTTTATGTTCTATTCTCTTATTATCTTTTTTAATGTGGATGGGAAGGGTATGTTTTCCTATTTTTTCCATTAAAAGTTTTGTTATTTTAAATAGATATATGTGATGATGTCATGTCATAAATATGACTTACTTACTTACTTACTTACTTACTTACTTAAGTGTAACTCACTCTAAAAGTAGCTGCTGCCAATTGTACCGTACTTGTCACTCCCGTTCAACTATTTAACTATCCCTTTTTCAAACTATACCCGCGTCCCGTAAACTTCTATGTTATCTCAAAACCAAACTTCTAAACAGAACCTGAACACACAACAATTGCAGTCACAGTAAACACAAGTATACAAATCTAAGAAAGAAAGACTACTCCTAATTAAATACATAAACTTCCTAACTAACTAATACTCAAAAACACAACGATCGGATTACGAAATTACCAAAATCATCAAATAATAACTTTCACCTAAATTACTTACCACTAGGACCTGCCTTTGCTATCCCCTGTGGTTCTCTGCTTTCTTTACTTCTGCTAAATTCTGCCTTCTGTCTTTACACTGGACTAGGCTCTATCTTCTGCAGTTCTTCTTTCTTCTCCGATCTCCTAGCACAGTCAGTTCTTCATGTCATTGCTACAAGGTGAATAGAAACCATAATTTAGTTGTAGTGATATCAAGGTTAATATACAATATACAATCATTATTCTTCTTAACTCAGATATCAAATCATCACTTTACAATTACAATACAATCTGATAAGGTTGTACAAATTTGGATGGCAAGTAAGATATCTGTGCATAATAAAATTAAAATCTATGAAGCACAAGTAGTCTCGATTTTACTTTACAATTGTAATTCCTGGGCAGTACCCCAAGCATCCCTTAATGAACTTGATATTGTTCATCGTAAACACCTCAGAAAAATCCTAAACATCAGCAATCAGATGGCCAAAAGAATATATTTCTAACGACGTCAAAAGTATTGTTTTATATATATATAGCTGTGATGTTACTCCCTTATCTGTCAGGGTGTCAAAATTTCATTGAAGAATGTAATAAGGAGTGACCTAACTAGTAAAATGTTAATATATTAATATAATGTGCTTTGGATGCTCTTTTGAAGAGATCTTTTAAAGAGAAAAGAACATTTTTTTAGAGATTTATTTCTTACTGGATGCACCCTGCATCACATGAGCAGCTTCTTTATATTGGTAAATTATTTAGTCTTGAAATTATATTGTGATGCAAAATATTATAATTACAATTACAATTACTTTTGCAGATTTTCTACTACAACTATTTTTTTGATTTAGGTCACAGTGTGGCGACATGGTGCACTGCATGTTTTTTGTGTCTTCCACAAGCGCACCATCACAGTGACCTACTGGCGTACCGCTTTTTGCAGTACCTCTGCACCCTAGTAGATTCCGACAAATTGTATTTATCGAAGGTTGAGAATAAGATATTTATGATTTGATTTCTAAATGTGTAAATAAAAGTCCTTTATTTTTAAATACTCGTTCCCCAAAAAATTAGGATAGCTAATGACTTGTCATATTAGCAGGCTATGTTTTGCTGTGCAACTGTAATCGGGGGTATTGCTTTCATCCTATTTTTTATTGGAATTTTGGCAAAAAAGAGAAAGTCTTCAAGATTACAAGCTCGTGTCAACACTTTGAAAGACAAAGCCAATTCATGGGAAGACAATGAAATTGAAGACTTTGATCCAAAAAATGTTCTAAAAGAAACTGATTTTAATATTATGACTGGTAAGTATTTGAGTTTTTCTGTTAATTTACTTAAATATAGTTTAATAAAGATTACATGACATTACTAACTTTAGAAATTGTCGTTCTATAGATGGTATAGTCTGTCTTATTGGTGTCAAATTGCTGTTAAATTGGTTAAAACTTAAATACTTCAATTTTGCAATTTCTTTACAAATATCCAATTATATTGATTTGAAATATAGTTTATAAATCCTAGTAAGATTTACATTTCATCATCAACAGAGCGTCTCAAGAATAGAATCATTATTCCCAACTTGGAAGAGCCTGACAACAGCCCATATGGAACTCCTGCAACTTATGTAAATCATGTTGCAGATCATCTCGTCAATGCTTTTGACTTTTCACAAGTTCTGAATGTACTTTGTCAGTTCAAGCACTTCAAAACTAAAATTGGTATGCTTAATAGATTATAATAAAAGACATTGATGTAATTGATTATGGTATAAGTAGTTAATTAATCATTGGTCTATCTGAACTGATTCACATTCATGTTTTGCATAGAAGTGTGAACATATGTATAAACAACTTTTAAAAGATGGATTTTGGCCCTATGTTGTACATGACCTTAATTACCTTCCTTAAATGCCATTTACAATTAGCATAACTCATCAACATATTCTCAATATTATTCAGTCACTTAACCGTTTTTCTTGGCTAATGCTTTATGAATATCCAGGAGACATAAACTTGCACTTTATTCATATTGTTGGAAGTGAAGAGAAAAGATCCACTCCAATAATTTTACTCCATGGGTGGCCAAGCACTGTTTGGGAATTCCACAAATCAATCCCTAAACTTGTTGAGCAAGGTTAGAATTCACCTAAATGATTGCATTAAAAATGAATAAAATTCCTTTCCATGATTGAGTTATATTCATTGCCTTCTCTTCACGTGACTTAAATGTTAATTTAACATTTAGGTTACACTGTGGTTGCACCAAGTCTTCCCGGGCATGGCTTTACAGATCCACCAAACGTAACTGGAGTTTCTCCCTCTGTTATGGCATGTGCTTACCATAAACTGATGCATAAGCTGGGTTACAAGCGATTTGTTGTGAGTCTGATACATTTTCTGCCAATTTGCATATTTACATTAAGTGAGATATGATATGATTAGTATATGAGTAATCTCAGCCATGCCAAAATATTTGATGGTATTCCTCTATAAACCTCCCTATCTGTAGACATCTCTCAAATACTCTAGAAGTTGGAGTTAATGATTCTGATTTACAGTCTATATTTAATGCAGATCCATGGTGGTGATTGGGGAGCTATCATTGGGTCTCTCCTCACTTATATGTATCCTGAAAGTGTTATTGGGCTCCACAACACAATGAATCACATGAACTTTGGTAAGATAAAAGTTTTTGGAGAAATTTTAATTGCTGCTTGAAGCTCATTACTTCCGTAAGTACTCATATTAAAAATTTACGTTAATTAAATGTAAATTCTGACCTTACAGGGTGGCGACAGATACTTCAAAGTTTGATAGGAGCTGTACTTCCCTCCTTAGTCTACACGACTGAACAAGAGAAAAAATTTATCCACCCTATGTTTAAATTTGGTGAAAGGATGTATAGAAGCTTTGCTTATTTCCACATCCAGTCTGTTCTACCAGACTCATATGGATATGGTATGGTGGACTCTCCAGTTGGGTTGATTGGGTGGATTGGTAGGTGAAATCAACAATACTAGAAAAAAGATTTTTTTGTATGTACAGTGAGGTAAAAAATAAATACACACACAAATGAGCATAGCGTTTTTTGAATATTCGTTATTCTATCAACAGATGAAGCTTACCTTGTGTGTAACTATCTTCGTTTTGAACTGCGCCATGCTGTCCCCAGGTACCACCTATGCAATTGCTAGTAGTGGCAGAGATAGTACTGTTAACATGATGACCAATCTTCGTAATGGACTGAAAAACTTTGGACTAGACAATGCATGTGCCAACATTTCTCTCTTTTGGTGTGTCAAAAGTGCTCAGGCATCAATGAGGTTATTTCTATCTAGATTATTTTCTCAGGATCTAGATTTGTGCTGTGGAGTGCCAACAGATATAACAATATCACTGAAATATGGAAAGAGGGTGTTGAAAATTTTGGAATGAACAATATTTGTGCTAATTTGACAATATTTTGGCTGCAGCGGAATGCATTGTGCTCCATGAGGTATATCTTCATATCATGCCTAAATATAACTTATTTTTTCCTGAGCACCATCTAGGTTCATAAGCTCATTAGGCAATTGTATTTTCAACATTCAGAATTGCGAAACGGTTAACTTTAACTCTCAATCTCAGGATTTACTATGAGTTCTACTGGAACGATCTTGAACTTCTGAGAAACTTTTCAATTCCTAATGTTCCTGTGGCAATCTCCAATTTCCCAAACGAAATTATTCACTTGACAAAGTTTGCTTCCAAAACTACATTCAACAACATCAAGCAGTAAGTTTCTTTAACTAATAATTCTAATCTTTAACTAATGACTCTATCCGACTAATTTTTCGACTATTTTACCTAAGTTGACAATAGGTTGATATTCAAGATTGTTGTTAATCCTAAATTTCAAATAGATGATTTGATTTGCACTGGATTGCACTCAAGAATGGTGAATTCTTACACCGACTGATGCGTGAATATTTTTCCCTACAGGTACAACTATCACAAGCACGGAGGACATTTCGCTCACATTGATAACACTGATGGAGTTGTAGGAGACCTCACTTCTTTCATTCAAAAACTTAAATAACTTCTAAACCTTTCAGTTTTCGAAATTGAAGGAACAAGGCGTTTTGTAGAAATAATTTTTAGTGTGTATTGCTGAGTGAATATTGATTTGTAACTGATCTATAACTGATTTTCCTACCCGGAAAAATTTTTAAAATCGCAACGAAGAAAACCAAGATTGAGGTAAAATAAGGTCGCCATCTTACTAGCGTGTGTTCATGTTGCAATCTTCGATTAACCTCTTTGGTTCAATGTTGAGTGTTTTTTACTCTCTAACTTGCCAAGAGTGACTGAAGTACTTTGCTCACTAATGTGTCAAATTTTCTATTTTGGTTTTCTTCTGTTATTAACAGAAATCCACTAATAGATATGTAATTGTCAACGGATGTCATGTCATTATAATAATGCACGTTTTTATGTTGTTACTTGATTACCTGATTTTCAGTAAATTATTAAAGTTTGAATGTTAAGCCATTAATGGTTAAATAAATAGCGTATTGATATTTTTTGTGACCATCACTTGTTTAATAACTAGGAAAATTGTTTCATTATTTATCATTGCATCAATCGTTTAAAACCGTTTGTCTAACTTGTATCAAACCTGCATTGCTTGATGCAAATCCAAAAGTTTGAAGTTTTCATCTTGCTTTATAAGTCGATAGTAAAGATACCTCCTAGTTCCTTGTCTCTAGTACAGCTTGTCTCGTCCTTGGAATATTCTAACAATCTATTAATATAGGATCAGTTATTTGTATTCTTATTCATCAGTTTAATTGTTAATGTCAGCTCAAGAAGCAATGTTTTTCTGCTCAACTTTAATTGGAGGTTTTGTTTTGCTCATCGTCTTTCTCGTCTTCCTGAGGAAAAGAAAATCGTCTCAGAAACTGAAAAGTCGTATCAGTTATCTGAGAGACAAAGCAAATGCATGGGAGGATACTGAAATAGTGGAATTTGATCCTGGCAGTGCTCTTCTAGACTCCGATTTCAACGAAATGATAGGTGGGTGTGTCAAGTTTAAACTTTGCATTATTGGTCCATTAAATTTTAAAGTTTTCCTTAAACTGCGATGCTATCAAAATTTAAAAAGCTCACACCTTATCTGGTCCCTTTTCGGGTTGATAACTTCGAAACGTAAACTCGAAAGTCTAAAGTCATGTCAACTCAATTTAATAAACAAAATCCACCAGATCGATTGAAGAAAAGAATAGTTGTCCCTTACTTAGAGGAGCCTGATAGGAGCCCATACGGAACTCCCGCTTCATACGTTAACCTTGTCGCTGAACATCTTGTCAACAAGTTTGACTTTTCTACTGTCAAAGAGGAGCTCTGCAAGTTCGACCACTTTAAAACTCAAATAGGTATTGCCTCGATTTAGCTTAATTTGAACCGTTTTGTAATTTTGAAAGCTCTGAATCATTTTCAGAGCAAGTGTTATGCTAATAGTCGGCTGCTATATTTTTACTGAGACATCAATGTATTTTTTCTTCTTGTTTGTGGTTTGCTGATTTAAACTATAAATTCCTGCAGGAGATGTGAATCTACACTTTATACACATGACGGGTAGTAATGAGAATTCTACTCCCATTCTTCTACTTCACGGCTGGCCTAGCACTGTCTGGGAATTTCACAAATCTATACCTCTTCTTCTCAAGCAAGGTATGTTACCAGGACGTGTACGTATGAAAAAATAAAGAGTTTATCGGATTAGAATGTTTCGTAATCAGGATGTTTCGTAATGGATTTTATAACATTTCTTGCTGTCTCAGCACACTCACAGCATCACATATAACATTGTCTATATCCCAGGTTACTCTGTAGTAGTACCGAGTCTTCCTGCACACGGGTTTACTGACCCCCCGCAAGTTACTGGAGTAGGGCCTGCTGTCATTGCTTGTATCTACCACAAACTGATGCAGAAACTCGGATACAAACGCTTCATTGTGAGTACCATCGTTTTGTTGTACGATCTTTGCCGTTATGTTCTGGGAGCAGTTCACCTTATCTCTCACATCTGATCTGTGATCTGTGAGCTGAAGACATGAACTATTTCCTATTAGGTTCACGGTGGAGACTGGGGATCTATGATTGGTGGTCTCATCACGTTTATCTATCCTGAAAGTGTGCTCGGGTTCCATACCACCTTAAACCTGATCTTCAGTTTTGGTATGTAACTATATTGTTATGGTTAAGCGTTAAACATACCAAATGTTATACTGCTTGAGAATCCTCTGTAAACCTCAAAAGAGGACAGTTTCACTAAAAATTTACAAATAAGCGTCAATAACTGATTGTACTAAAGACACACTACAAAACCACATTCCTGTAATGCAGGATGGAGACAGTTGTCTGAACTTATTGTCGGGGGACTACTCCCCTCCCTTGTATACACGACTGAGCAGGAGAGAAGAACAATGCACCCCATCTCTAAAGTAAGTGAGAAGCAGTATCGAGGTATGGCCTACTTCCACGTACAATCTGTCTTACCGGACTCGTACGGCTACGGCATGGTGGACTCCCCTGTCGGACTCATCGGCTGGATAGGTGGGTAACAGGTCCTTGATTTGAAGTTAAAATTCCTGTCTGAGCTATTCGTGACAAATGATATGATTTGCAGTGCAACCAGGTTTCCCCTAACCCTCATTCATTGACACGTGCTGTAATCAATCTCACCCTTGTACAGGAAGTCTATACGCTACTGCCAGCAGTTCTAGAGACGAAAGTAAAGACGCGATGTCTAATCATATGGAGGGTTTGGAGAACTTTGGACTTGATGAGATTTGTGCTAATCTTTGTATCTTCTGGTGTGTCAAGAGTGCTCAGGCTTCAATGAGGTAATTTTACTTGCATGTAACTTTCAGGTTACCTACTTGCAGGTTACAAGGTTTTTTACATTGTATCTATTAGTTGATGTTGATATATTCACTCCCTCATCATTTCACTGTACTAAATTTCACACCTTAATTATCTGACCCCAGGATTTACTATGAATTTTACTGGAACGATCTAGATCTGATGTCCTACTACTCAGTCCCCCAAGTTCCTGTTGCTATCTCCAACTTTCCTAATGAGATATCTCACTTCACACAGTTTGTGTCTCGCTCTGTCTACGGCAACATCAAACAGTTAGTTTTCTTTCTTTCTAACCATCCTGATTTAGATTAACAATAGCTGGTGTCTTACAATGTGCATTTAACAAAAAATCTACTATAGTTTAGAAAATTTAGTTTTTATCTTGCGCAACTTGATTATTCTTGTAATACGTTAAAACCCCACTACAATGTCACGTGATGTTTGCAGATTCACATACCACGATCATGGAGGACACTTCTCACATACAGACAACACAGAGGGAGTAGTCGGAGATCTCATCTCTTTTGTGCAGAAAATCCGCTAAAATGTCCATGTTTCCCTGCTAAATCTGGCCAAGTAATAAACATTTTGTGTAGCTTTTATGGGACTTCATTATTCATTTTTGTAAGTGGAATATTATAGGCAATATTACCGAGTATATCTAGGAGTTGTCGAGAAAACAATCTATGATATAGGGAAAAGTTTTCAATCTCTTTTTGACCGAGCAAGCGAGTAAAGGCCAAATTGGGAAAATAATCAAGTAGAAAATAGTAACAGTAAGATCCACTTCCACCTTCGTTATCAAGCTGGTACGTGATAATATGTGACAGACGAGTTCCCTGCTAGCAGATAGTTATAGCATAGGATCGTGACAAAACTTTTACACATGAAGATATAGTTAGATCTATTGTAGATATCTTGTAAACATATTCATATTGAATTTTACATTTTTTTTACACAAATTTTGATACTTCAATATTTTATCTGGATGCGATGATGTAGCATCTTTCATGGAAGTTGATTCACTGCATGAAGTTTTTTTGTTGTTTTATTGATAACATGATAAAGTTTTAAGCAAGTATTTCGTAATTAATGTTTGACGTATATACATTTTGCTAGAGTTCTAGCTCAGATTTATATTAGCATTTTGTAATGATATTATTCATAATCAATAACCACACTTATTTTAAAATTGTGCGATCAACTATCCTTGTATAACTCGTACCAATTTTTTCTTTTGAGTTTTAGTTTCGGTACGCAGACCATGGACACACATTCAAGCTTATTGTTCCACAATTTATATCAGCATCAAGCCGTAGAAGTTTTAGCTATATTGGTCCTAAAATCTTCAACAATCTCCCCACATCACTCACATCATCAGATACCGTTGATATTTTTAGGAGAAATCTGAAAACGTATTTGTTTCAATTGCATGATCAAGAGTTAGATAAACTTTTATCTTAGTTTTCGTAGAGGGTATGATTGTTTTCCACTGTGATCCCCTTAATGGACTTTTCCACTTAACTTAGATCACTCTTAGTTAGTGTTTTACACCGCTGAGTATAAGTTTTTTTAACTTCAAAGTAGTGTTATAATTTGCAAAATTATTATTATTATTATTATTCTACAATTTTATTGGAAGTTATTTTGTACCTAATCATCATTGTGATACGTAAGTGATCCTCTATCAAATATTAATTACCGACCTCAGAGAGACACAGTGGAGAAGGAGGCTCAATAGAAAAAGTTAAATAAACAATGAAAACTTCCAGGTATATATTAGATAAGGGGCGCCGCCCCTTTTGTTTCCATAAGATAAGGGGCACCCCCTCTTTGTTTCTCGATGTACTGAGAGGTTAAGAACGTTGTCCTCATATCCTCTCTTTCTTGTCTTTGTCTTGAAGTTACCATGGAGTCACTGTGGAGTGTGGAGTCAGCTTGGAGTTACCATGACGTCAATATGGGGTCACTATGTGATCTGCTGATACTGTTCTTTAAGGTAAATCAATTATACAACACGTCATCAAATGACTAAATTGGATTGTTATTGAATCGATATTAATACATTAAATTAACGTAAGCTTCTTCTATAAGCTCATCAGGTTGAAATTCGAGCCTGATAATAACTAGATAAATTGATGAGTTTATATCCATGATAAGGCTACTGCCTCATTATAATTACTTTGTAAGTTTGTACCTGAGTTGTATCTAATATTGTCTCTCAAACTTGTTCTATTTGTTACATAGCTGTAACCTGTACCTGGATTGTGTCTTCTTTGCATAAAATACGTGTCAATGTGAAATTCGTGTCAATGTGAAATTCGTGACAATGTGAAATACGTGTCAATGTGAAATTCGTGTCAATGTAAAATACGTGTAAATGTGAAATTCGTGGCAATGTGAAATACGTGTCAATGTGAAATGCGTGTCAATGTGAAATACGTGTCAATGTGAAATACGTGTCAATGTGAAATACGTGTCAATGTAGAATACGTGTAAATGTGAAATACGTGTCAATGTGAAATACGTGTCAATGTGAAATACGTGTCAATGTGAAATACGTGTCAATGTGAAATACGTGTCAATGCTCTATTCTAAAGATGTACCTTGCTAGTGCAGTCCTCCACAAACAAAATATTTGCTTAGTGTCACTTAGTTGAGTATTACACATAACTTATTGCGACGCATTCCAATAATGCTATACTTCCTTGTAAAATACACATGTGACGTCAATGAATATTTTAAATGTTCAAGATTGGATTGAAGGGGACAGTATAGTAATTTCATGAATCACTACCGCTTTACATTAAAGTAAAATTTGCAATATTGTAGTAATAGTAATAAATGTCACTTAAAACTTAAAACCTGACAAGTAACATACTAACACAGTCTTAGTAAATCCTTAACTTCACCGTTACTTTACTTTAAATAGTAAGTAACATTAACTCCTCCAGATTAATGGAGTTGAAGGTTGTAGCACCACTGGTGGGACTACCTATAGCAGTGGTTTTATTTATAACTCTGCTGAAAAAGCGAAGAGTTTCTCTCATGATGAGTAAAAAGAAGAGAGAACTTTTAGAGCAAGCAGATTCTTGGGTCGATTCAGCAGTTGTACGGTTTGATCCCACCAAACTTATTACTGAGGAAGTTTTTCAGGACATGGCAGGTGAAGATTTAGTGAAAATCTGACTTAATCTTTAGATATATTTCATGAATGTTAATGAATAATTTTAATTGATTCTGCTACTTGTCATTGAAACACGTTGTCTACAGATCGTCTGAGAAAGCGAGTTGTCAGCAACAACTTCAAAGACCCAGAGAGGAACCAGTACGGAATCCCAGTAAACTTTGTAAACATGGTGGCTAACCATCTAGCTGATTTCTACGAGCTGAATGATTTGCACTGTGTTCTCAACAAATTCAACCATTTCAAAACTGTTATCGGTATGAGTCTGTTAGTAACATTACACATTGTAACATTAAACATTTCAACTTTTCTATTGCTTGCTTAAATTTTATCTGTCTCTTCTCTTAGACCGTACAAACTATCTACGTTGGCCTCATCCAGGTTCCCGACTGAATTTAACATGTAATCCCAACAAATCCCTGCAGGAGATGTGAATCTACACTTTATACACATGACGGGTAGTGATGAGAACTCTACTCCCATTCTTCTACTTCACGGCTGGCCTAGCACTGTTTGGGAATTTCACAAATCTATACCTCTTCTTCTCAAGCAAGGTTCAAGTCATGGAACGTTCAGTTCTTTACACACATCTTTGTATTTGTATGATCAGTTTATCTAGTTGTTAGTTTGTATGTGAGTTTATAGTCCGTTAATTAAAGTGAGTTAGGCAGCACCCTCCACTCTTCACCCCAGGTTACACAGTGGTGGCACCAAGTTTACCCTCCACTCTACACCCCAGGTTACACAGTGGTAGCACCAAGTTTACCCTCCACTCTACACCCCAGGTTACACAGTGGTGGCACCAAGTTTACCCTCCACTCTACACCCC
>JH154726.1:131815-156684 GCA_000226015.1 Mnemiopsis leidyi | reverse complement strand
ACATCTACAAGAACACTTGTCTAGAAGTGTAGAGCTGACACAAAACACCCAGACATCTACAAGAACACTTGTCTAGAAGTGTAGAGCTGACACAAAACACCCAGACATCTACAAGAACACTTGGCGGAGATAGCGGAGGACATAAAGATGGACACTGCGGATGACGTGTACTTTGGGTACTTCAACGTTCACGACTCTGACAAAGACGGTCAGATATATTTTCAAATAATATGTAATTTTCCGGATTTTTTTCCTATCTATTTCATGGGGGACAAGAAGTTTCTACCCCTGACCCGCTAACAAAATCCAATTTCAAAACTCGCTCTGCAAAAATCTAACGTATAACTTGCAAAACTGGTTTGGCAAGACGCTCTCATATGGATGGGGTGATATTAGCTATATGCTTTTCCTTAACTCTTTATCTGGAACCATTATTAGTACTGCAAGTATATGCATTATGCTGCATTTATGCAGGGTACATGGACGGACTGGAACTACTAAACTCGTTTGGAGATCACAGGAGTAAGAAAATAGACGAGACTTACACTGCGGAGAAGTACGAGCAGGACTTACAGACTTACGTCGGTAAGTAATGATATCAACCGTACAAAACTTGAGCTTCCGTCAATGGGTTTCAATTTGTAAATGTTTGGTAACCTTAACATCAAAATTAAAGTGATCGTCTATAATCTATTGAACGCTGTCCAGTGTCAAGTAATGCAATGATCGTATTGTTTTTTGATAAAATTTTTGTTTCAGACATAGTGGACCTCACTCTCAAAGACTTTGACAAAGACAATGACGGTTTGATCTCCTTTTCCGAGTATATAGGACAAGTAAAACATGCCGGATCTTCTTAGATCTTCTAAAACACAGACACAGGGATTAGCGATGAAATAAATTAGTGTGGGAAGGTTCCTAGCTGGCCACTCGACTTCGGGGATAGTTCAGATGTCGGTTCTGCAGTTTGAAGGGTGAAATTTTTGTGGTAATTCGATTTCTGAGGCTGGACGTCGGATGTACGGCAAGTTCAAGGAGATTTTTGATTTATGCGATTGTTATTTGTTATTTGATTGGAAGTAAGCGTTAAAATAGCTGAACGATGGGTTGTGTTAACAGCTGTCATTAGAGAACAATCTACAATTACTTATTCATCAATATTAGTGTCTTAAGTTTTGATAAGTCTCAATTTCGAGTTCTGTACAGCTGTTAAAGTTGTCAAATTTCCTTTCCATTTTGCACTAAGATATGTTGTACCCTGTTTCTGCTTTATGTTTTGATTTAAAACTTTTATCACAAAATACAGAATCACACAGTAAAATCTTTAAACAAACTGCAGACAAAGTATGCTTGGGCTTAGGTAAATTTGTGGTTTGCAGTTTCCCACATATGATTTGGAAAATTATTGAAGTATTGACATACGACACACAACAGTATATTAGAACATGTAATTCTATACATCCTGCTAATTTTGTTTTTTGTTCTTGAACCGATTTTCAGTCCTCCATAACGCGTTTGTTATTGAAGCTCTAGTTCCATAAACGACTTAATTTTCCGATCGATGACATAATTTTACTGCTGAAGCCTTCTAACAGATTCTATTTTTGATGTTAATGTTTTTATGGAATATTTATTAGTAAATCATTCTTGTCTCACAGTCTGACTAAATCTGATATTTCACATTATCTGATAAAAATTCACACTTTCATAAATTTCACACTTTTAGGACATTTGAAATAAATGGAAATAGTTTCGATTGATTTTGATTTTTAACGATGCTGTAATGATTACTGGTTTATTCAATTTTTGGGTTTATATCAAATGTACTTGAATTTCCTTCGAAAATTGTCATAAATAAAATCAAAATGAAATTAAAATTTTTTTAGTTCTTCTTTCCGAATTTAAAATCTCAAACGCGAAATAGGTAGTTTTCCTTTGCCCATTAAACAGGCGCAATATAGGTAGAGGATTCAGAAAAATTCCCTGAACTGCCGTTTTCCGAATTCCATTCCCGTATTCGAAGATTATTAGTTAATATTCCAAAAGTTCAAAGCTCACCATGCAAGGAGACCCCAGATAGCAGTAGGACCATCCGGACGAAGGACGAGTCAAGGACCAGTTAAATCATTGTAGGATTTGAGAAATAGGAAGGATATGATGAAGGTCTTGATACCTAAAAACGAACAAGGTTTGTATCATTTATTGGTTTTTCGCAGTTCTTCTAAATGTTGCCCAAACATACACTGAAACTTACTCAAATAAAATCTCTGCACTATGCCGCTAGTATAGTCATTAGTCCCGTTGTAACAAGACAAAACTGCAGTGTGCCCGATCTCGATAACTGACTGGTATGAGGAGGGTGTTAACCCTTGTATGTACGAGCTGCTCTGGGCGACTGTTCTCGGTACTCTCGTGCTGTCTGGTCTTCTTGTCTCCCTCATCTCCTCTAACAGCCCTGTAAAACTTCCTTCTTCATGGGTACGTTACTTTTTGTTATACTACGTTTGACTATGTCATGTCTACTGAATACTGGTAACAACCAAAATATAGAGGTAACAACCAAAGTGATAACCTATAAAGGTATTTGCTGAGTCGAATCAAAAGTAGATTAAATCTTAAAACTCGACTATCATGCACCTTGTTCATCTAGACTTAACAATTTCCATGACATTTCTAATGTGACAAGTTTATACCTAATTTCTCACAGGGTTGCAGATTGAAGTTGCTCTGCCACGTGTTGGTTTTTGGATTGTTACTCGCGCGGATGATAACATCCATTGTTATGCAGGGTCCTATATACGCTTATCTCATCGTTTATGTAAGTTATTAGAAATTATTAGAATAGAAGTCATTAGAATTTGATGAGGAATCTGATGAAGAAACAAACTCAAACAAACACCAACTCTAACTTGCTCTACTAGTATACTGTTGTACTATCTAAGTTTATCTTATCCAGGTGAGTATAGACGTAGTATCCTGGATAACAACAACCTCCCTCTATCTAACCAGCAAGTCTAAGTTCCCTCTTGTTCCCAGTTTGTTCTGGTTCGGTAACCTCGCTAGATATGCCGGGTCTTTCTCGGCCTGGAACAGTCCCCTCTGGTTCTTTCAGAGGTATGTACCTAAATATGGATTTGAGTTTTGTCCAACTCTGTAGACTAAAATATTATTCAAAAATATGATTAATTTTGGTTGTCTATGAACTACAAAAATATGTAAAATATTTATCCTCGCCCAGACAAGACACGACACGTGAAGTACAGTTCTATCTGTACGTTGCCCAAGTAGCGTGTGTCTTGTACATCTGTGTACACAGCGTAGGTGCGGCTTGGTGCACATGCTGCTGTAGACCTGCTGACGCGGACCGCGTTCTTCTCATCAACTCTGGAAGTTCTCCTGAAGTTGCTGCTTCCACCATATTCAGCTCGGATACCCAGGTTTGGGAGGTGTTAGATACCATGATTTTATAGCACATAATTTTGGTAGGAGATATAGAATCTGATTTTAGAATAGCATTTACATCTGATTCATGAGGTTTTCTTGTTATTGCAATTTAATGTTTTCTAGTGTCCAAAGAATTTGATTACTTTGAAGTTAATGAATCACTTTGGTTACTTAACAGAATTCTGGGGGATTTTGGGCGTCTCTGTTCCGTAGGTCGAACAATAGTGAGGTAGGATAGCATACCATGAGTCGTGAGTCATGACTAAAATAAAGCACCCAGTTAAGTATTTATTCCCATCGTGCACACTTTGTATTACAGCCATAACAAACCCTAATTCAACCTCTTTAAAGACAGCTCCAAATCAGACGGTTGCCACAGGATACTATTAAACCGTGTCACAAGGTGTAGAGTTTCAGCAGTAAAACAACATAAAAGCAAGCCTTTACAAAGCCAACAAGTCATGGAAGAAAAAACAAATCTAGTATTTCTTTCTTGGTAATAAAAGCAACAAGTTAAAAATCTCAAGATACACCCCCTCCCCAGGAACAAACAAACCCCCGCCTACCTGGCGGACCACGCCCCGACATAACATCATCCTCTACCTGGTCTCACTTCTTTGTTAAAGTTGTAAAACTCATTCCTTTCGTCTGGCCTAGGGGTTCTTGGTATGTGCCTTTCTTTTCACTGTTGGTTTTGTTTCTTTTCACTGTTTATTATTAATCTTAGTTTTGATCACATAATGCGTATGATTTGAACACTTTTTGCTGGAATTTGTCGACAATTCAAATTCACTGATTTTGTTTCAGTTTGTTGCAGATATTCGTACTGATCTGTGTCGTACTCCTAGTTGCTGGTCGTGTTATCAACCTCTTTCTTCCTATCCTTTACAGGGATGCTGGCAAGTGGATAATGTCACTTTTCTTTTTGGCTGAAACATTTCTTGTCCATGTGTAAAGTGAGGCAAAATGTTTAAGTCTCTTATCCAGTTATACATCAAAATAAGCAAACAAGTAAAAACCAACGTTGCTTAACATGCAAGCATTCCATAATGCATAAAATTTAATATTTTGTACTGTTTAGTGGGTTTCCCGGTCCCCTAGTACCAGGAAACTCTGTAACACATTGACCTGGTCATGTACTTACACACACTGTACAATTTCAGTTAACGAACTGTCTAGTGGAACTCTGGCTCTCAAGACTATCTGTCTGTATTGTCTGGTATACGCAGCTCAGGGCACTGGTATGTAGTATGCAGTATTGATTATCTTAATAATATATATGTAACTAATTATAACTACTGGTATGAAGTATGCCTCTAACTAGAGTTGTAACTTCTGGTATGCAGCATCTAACTCTAGATGTAACTACTGCTGTATTGTATTAGAATTAAATGTATAACATTTGTATACACTACAGTCTACACTTAGTATGTGGCATGTACAAGTAAGTTGTAAGAGTGTCTTCACTATTGTAATGTACAAGGTAAACTAGCGTATAGTAAGTTGCTGACCTCCTACACAATATCACACTTAAATTGTTGTTTCTTCCATCCACCTGGCGTATCTATATTTAACTTTTATGGACTGAACCACCTGATTTAGTCCATACTTGAATTAAGATAATCATCAATCTACTGATAAAAATTAATCCTTTAACCATAAGGATAAGACTATAAAGTTTCAGTGTAGTATAGTGCTTCGTGACTTTTCCAATCATGCAATATTCATGCCTATATGCTATAAATGCGATACAATACATTCTTCAGTATAAGAACAAAAGTTACACTGACAGGTGTTTTGCCTCAAATTTCTAATTCTATTTCGCTCGACAAATCAACTCTTTATAGCTTCATCCAATTTCATATTTTAAAAGACTTTTAAGTAATCTGATGCTTTATTGGAAAACTGAATTGAACTGCTGCCCGAATTACAAGTCTAAGAGAGCACCTAAGCTCTTACAAGCAGTGTAACTTACAAGCAATGTTACTTACAAGCAATGTTACTTACAAGCAATGTTACTTACAAGCAATGTCACCTACAAGCAATGTGACTTACAAGCAACAAGCAATGTGACTTACAAGCAATGTGACTTACAGGAATGGGTAACAGTGGGCTGATTGGTTCTACTCGAAGTCAGCTCTGGTTAAGCGTAACTCAGTACACTAACAAGGAGGTCAACTGTCAACTCTTCCGACACATTCAAGAGTAAGATTCTTATTAACATATTTAATAATGACATTTCTGAAATATTGTGTCAGATGTAGAACATTTTTCATGGAGCCTTTTTCTGCTTGATCTCTAATCCGCTATGTTCTTACTTTTTTAGAAACAAGACATTGATATCCAACCAAAGTGTGTGCTGTTATATGTGTGTTTTAACCTCTACTTATGTGTTCCAGGTTGTCTATAGCCTGGCATCTAGGTCGGAAGACTGGAGAGGTTATCAGAATTGTGGACAGATCGAGCAGTGCTATAACTAACTTACTCAAGTAAGTTTTACTAGCAGTGCTATAACTAACTTACTCAGGTAAGTTTTACTAGCAGTGCTATAACTAACTTACTCAAGTAAGTTTTACTAGCAGTGCTATAACTAACTTACTCAAGTAAGTTTTACTAGCAGTGCTATAACTAACTTACTCAAGTAAGTTTTACTAGCAGTGCTATAACTAACTTACTCAAGTAAGTTTTACTAGCAGTGCTATAACTAACTTACTCAAGTAAGCTTTACTAGCAGTGCTATAACTAACTTACTCAAGTAAGTTATCTTGGAATTATCTGTTTGGTTATTGGGTGACAATCAGAAGAGGCCCTGCTGTCAGCAGATAACGAACTATTATATACGGTAATACCACTATTGGTAGTGCAATTACCATATTAATACCACGAGCTTGCGAGTGGTATTCATGCAATAAATTCACGAGCTTGCGAGTGGATTTATTGAAGTAATTTCACGAGCTTGCGAGTGGAATTACGTATGGTAATTGCGATACCAATAGTGGTATTACTGTATTATTCAACTGCGTTGTTAATAACAGCTGGTGTAAAATGAAAAATTTCAAGGAAATATCCAAAGCTCTCAAGAATTGAAAGAGAAAAAGTAAAGCGGAATAAAGCATTTTACTAGTTTAGTCCACGTAAGGCACAGTTTTCCCCAATTGTTCACTTATCCAAACCGTTTAATATCAGGAAAATTATTATTTGTGAGCCCCCTATCTTACTGATGATTTGCAAACGATAAAGTGGATTGTTTACTTAACCCAGCCCGAATATAGTGAGAGCCTAGAGCCCCGCAACCAATAGGTAACCATTTCTACTGTCACGTGTCATATCCCTACCAATTACAGGGAAGGAGCCCTGAGGGTCGGAGCATAGAGGCGCCTGTTAATATGTCGGCAAACAGACCAAAGTTCAAGTTATCTGTTCTTAAATTTTAGTATCTGTTTGGTTTGACAACAGAGGGCCGTATTTTGATGACGTCGTTATGTGTGCTTGTCGTTACTGAAATAGGACGCCGACGTAGTTAGGTCATATCTCAAGATATCGATCATCCTGCTCTAAGTTTTGCTGTAAGTCCATAGACATAGCTTTTGACAACTAGCTACTATACGTGATTTTGGCTGGGAAAAATTGTTCCTAACAGAGGCTTAACCAGTAAAAATGCGTGATTTGGCTACTTCTCTTCCAATTCTTGAAGTACAGATATTTACTTGACATTTTTTGTCACCCCATCAAACCCTTTTGTCAACAAAAAGGTGGGCGAATTACATTTAGAATTACCTACATTGGGACTCTAGGGCCTTAAAAGACCTTAAAATGCAGAAATTTTCACAGAAAATTGGCCTGAACGTGATTTCAAAAATATCGACCACATGGACCTAGATACACATTGAAACAAACTCGGAAGTTAATTTTGGCCCGCTCTGTACTTAACTTAACTGTCCAAAGCAGAAAAAATTGGTTAGAATCGCGTTTTAAGGTCGATTTCGGGATATGAATTAGTAATACCACTGGAGTGTAATTACTATAATGGTATTACTAAAGTAATACCACTCCAGTGGTGTTACTACGGTGTAATTACTATATTAATTTTACTGAAAAATTAGCAAAGTAATACAACTGAAGTTGAATAATTTGTGTAATTTACCCTGCAGAATGAGGACTGAGGAGTGAGCATTAAACTAATTCTCTACTATAAATTTTAATGTTCTATGAGGTTTATCTGCAAGCCAAGTGTGGGCAGAACGTGATAAGAAACGTTTAAACTATTTACTTATTTAGTATCATAGTACTGTCTGTAAAATATTTAATTTCAACAGCTGAACTTTGTACCGGTATCACTATTTATCTAATAAACTAATTACAAACTCTCTCCCCCCATCAGCTACATACTGTTCAGTATAGGACCCTGTATAGTTGATCTTATGATCGCTATTGTTTACTTCGTTATAGCTTTCAACATTTGGTATGGACTCATCATCTTCGTCACAATGACCATTTACATGGGTAAGTCAAAAAGAATCGCGTTTGATTCCTACTTAATTTCGTTACAATTTACAAGCTATCAAAGTAAAAAGTTAGTGTATAGTAAAAAATAGAAAGATCAACATTCCTCAATTGTCACAGCCCTGAAAACTAAGTATACTTATAGAAACTATCTGCCCTGAAAACTAAGTATACTTATAGAAACAACATCCCTACAGTTGCTACGATAGTTCTGACGGAGTGGAGAACACAGTTCAGACGTACAATGAACCAGTGTGACAACGACGTCAAGGCTGCTGCTGTCGATACTTTACTCAACTTCGAGACTGTCAAATACTTTGGGGCTGAGGACTTCGAGTCTAAAAAGTTTGTACAATTTTCAGTCTGTTTTTGGGCTTGTAACTGCACTTTCTTGCTTGTTATTACCCGTGTAATTTTCTACTTTGTGTGTAAGACTTACTCTATCTAGCTATCTTCCTATCTTAAGTAATATCTATCTCCTTATATCCACTTATTCAGGTACGCCAAGTCGCTAGGAGAGTACCTGTCAGCCCAATACAAAGCTGTTTCAACACTCAACATGTTGAACCTCATACAAAACATGATAATCAGTGTCGGTACACTGGGCGGATGTATCTTGATCGTGTACGATGTACATGCTGGCCGGCTATCAGTTGGTACGTTACCGTTGTTTGTTTAATTTAATTCACTAGACGTTCCATCAGCTGTCCTGATTTTAAAGTGATATTATATTGTGATGAAATTTTTGACTTTTTTGTACATTTTGAATGCTAATTCACTCACTTACCAACTCACTTACTCACTGACATATCCACTGTATTACTCACTTACTCACTCACTTTCTGACAACTCCAATATTTAACTCAGGTGACTTTGTCCTGTTTGTATCGTACATCAGACAACTTTACCTACCGCTGAACTGGTTCGGTACTTACTACCGCATGATACAGAACAACTTTATTGATATGGAGAATATGTTTGAACTGCTGGAGCAGCCTAAAGATGTGGAGGACAAACCTGAAGCTCCAGAGATAAATGTGAGTACTTGCTGTTTCTTAACTGTCTTCTTAATCCTAACTGTTTCTTGGCTGTTTTCTAACTGGTGGTAAGATCTATCGAGGGTCCAACTATTTAGGGTTTTGTCAACTTTACAGGGTTTTGTAAACTATCTAGGGTTTTGTCAACTTTACAGGGTTTTGTAAACTATCTAGGGTCATTATTTATGCCAGATCGGTACATAATTGCTGTCTCTACTATACAAGTGTACACTGTTCCAGTGTATGCAGGTAAATTATGTTAGTTGTCTTCTGAGTAAACATCATATTTAACAGGTGACTGCTGGTAGGATTTGCTTTGATGACGTTACGTTCAAGTATAGGGAAGATAAGGAAGTCCTTAACAACGTGTCTTTCACTGTGAGTTTATTTTATTTGTTTAATGCTTTATTTCTTGCCCTAAGTCAACCTACACTGAGCAGAGAGAGAGCTTCATGCCTGAACACAAGATTCAGTTCACAATGTGGAATGTGAAAGATGAAAACAGTTAAAGTTTTGAAAGCCACCTTAACTTTTCTCAGGTGGAGAGTGGCAAATCAGTAGCACTGGTTGGACCCTCAGGACACGGAAAGTCCACCATCATGAAACTGCTGTTTAGATTCTACGATATCAACTCAGGGCTCATCACCATTGACAACCAAGACATCTCCGAGGTTTGTTAACGTAGAGGTTCCACTAAAGATCGGAATTTATAAATCGGACTTTATAAATAGTTAGTTTTGCTCACGTACCTGAATGTATGATCTTGACGGAAGACGCGCACTACAAATTTGTATTCTTAAGCATTTGAAAAACGCGAGTTTATAACGTAGGGAAGTGTGGATTGGAATATGCGCGTTTTGGGACGTCTTAATCAGCCACGATACGCGTGAATTAGCCACGATACGTATACGTAAACCAATAACCAGTGACAAAACGTATTCAAAAGTTGATAAGTTGGTATCGGACAGCCCACAGAACTAATTTATAAAGACTTTTGGCCAAAGTTTCTACTATCCAGTAAGCCAGTATTATCCATATAAGATGCATGCACCTCGGCTCTATAATCAGATTATCATTGGTCTAGGAATGGCAGGTAAAATGTCGCTTTGTTTAAAATTGGAATCTTCTCTTAATCTTGGCAGCTAAAATAATAGACACAGGTTTTTATAAACTGGAGTGTCTGTGTACAGTAACAAATAACAAATTTGTGTGTTGAGTCAAATAAACATTCGGGAGCAGAAGAATAATAGTTAAGTAATTGATTAATTAATTAATCATTAGATCGTATTCCATCAATGATGGAATCCATCATGTCTAGATTGAGCACACTGCTACTTGTGATAGTACCTAATCTTAATAATACCTTCATCAAAGTTTACTTTCAATGTTTGAGCAAGCATTGGTTCTCACGTCAACAACGTTTTTCGATGAATTGTAGGATATGGAAGGCGAAAACATTTGCCTCCGCTTTTCTTCTGTCACAAATAGCACAGCGTAGACTTTCGGCATGAAAATCAAGAGATTTACCGTCATGGAGATTATCGTCACTGACGCCGCCAAGAGGGAAACCTAAGGGGTTACAAAGTTAATGAAGAATTATTAGATTGTTTGACCGCAATGGTTTAGTCCGTACTTACCATTGTCTTGTCTGCCGGTAGCATTGCCACTATGAGATGCATAATTCGATTGTAGTTTAATCGGTAGATCGCTTCCTATAATATATTCGTTTATTCCTTGATTTGGCCTTTATCTATCATGCATTAATGCTTAATGATCAAGTTCAGCTTTTTGCCGCATAGAATTAGTATTTATTTGTCAATTTAGCTTGGACTATCGAACTTGTGCTGTCCTACACTCTCCTCTTTTACCACAAATTAAATTCCTTTAGAGTAGAAAGAACAATCTTCAATAACCTGAGCATATCCGGCAATATTGCGTTTTGCTGGAACATAGACCACTATCAGCAGCAGGGCTACAAATGAAGTCAAGAATATCCGCAACATTTCCTGAAGAGATTTGTAAATCGCAAAACTTTTATCCGTATTCTAACCGTAAATAACACATCATTTTTAAAGTTCAGCATAAAAAGACGGAGGAGAAGATTTTCTCTCCAAGCTTACTCTATAGTTTCCAGGCAGTCTTCTGCATTCCCAACCAAGTGCCGAAGATACACCTAGCAAAAAACCTTGGTATATAATTCCTGCTAATGCCAAACTAAAGTTGACAGGGCCACATGACTTGGTGATAGCTACAGGGTCTTCCAGTGACTCCACAGTGTACTTGACTGTGAATCTGTGATAATGTAACATAATTACTATTTTAGTTTTGAAATTTTATCAGGAGTCGGGGCTTAGTTTTGGTTACTGTTCAATTAACTGTGAATCTGTGATAATGTAACATAATTACTATTTTAGTTTTGAAATTTTATCAGGAGTCGGGGCTTAGTTTTAGTTACTGTTCAATTAAAAAAATATTGCATTAAGAATTCGGTGATAAGAGCAAACTTACTGGAGATTAAGGGATTTGTCCAACAAAAGTCCGAAAAGGAGGAGTAAAAAGAGTGGTATCATAAGAACAGTACACTGTATAACAGTCGCCGAGGCATTGGCATAGTTAACAATCTTACTTCCTAACTTGAGCGAAAAATGGAAAATGAGCCTGAAAAGGAGAGGCTTGAAAAATAGTGAGTGATTGAAATTTGAAAATCATGAAGTACAAAGAAAACAAGAATTTCGTCCGTTATTCCCGACAGATGGGCGATATATTTCCACCCAGCCGGAGCTGTTAAAATCTTATTTGAGAATGATGAAGAATAATACTACACTTTACATACTCGCCGCTCACTCGCAGAGATTTTAGGCATGAGCCATGTATTGATAACGCGCACCGTGTAAATAGAATTGACATGGCACGTGCATTATAAAATGAAAATTGTGTGTGCTAAAACTCTTGTGCTTGGTTGTTAGTTCTATTTGCTATTGCTTCGTTTTGTCGACGATTTGATCTGTGTCGCAATATGTTGTAGGTATGCGAGTGAATTTTTGCCAAATATCTGAACTGAATTGAACTTTAAATGATGTAAAGCAAGCACTGTGAAGCCATTAATCCATTTGACATCCATTCATTATCAGTTATCTTAAAGCTAATACCTTTAATATCCTGTTACATTTGGTTACAACTGATAACTTCATGAAGCTTCATCTACTACAATGGGAAAATTCGCAAAAATCACTCATATTCCTTAGTTTTATAAGTCGGATTTCATCATTTACGAACAGTGATTGAAGTCAGTTCCATCATACAAACAAACACTTTGATTGGCATATCCCAAATCGCAAGACCAATCATTAATCGAATCCCACACTCACGATCTCATTCATTAAATTTAATCAGTCTACAGTGATGCGCGGCGCATTGAATTTAAAACAATTTAACCCTGCACAATCGCTGTTTTGATAAAGGAGCGGGACACGACGACCACGACGGACCATCATCCTGCTAACCCCACTATACCACCAAAATCTCCCGATTCCTAACCACCTTATGCCTTCTTAAGGCCGCTTCGCGGCCGGCTGGGTGGAAAAAATTGTTAAGTGCGCTGAGGATCGTTCAAATCGTACAACAGTGCTATTTGTTCGTGAAAAATAACGTATGGCCCTTACAAATTAATTTTCTTCGTAACTTTCTCCACTTTAAATGTGTTAAGCACTCTTCGGGAAAGTCGACAAACCTTCTTCTAAAGTCAAATACAAATACAAATACAAATAAAGAATCTTTTGTCACCACCGCTTTAACTGTGCAAGAAGCCCCATTTTAAGAGAAGTATGCAAATCTGTGCAAATTAAAGGGTTTTTAAATAAATATCTTACCATTTTTTAAATGTTTTCACCAATAGCGGGCAAATTGTAAGCATTCCAAAAAATTGGGCCAATATCTGACTCGTAATACATATCACTTGGGTTGGCTCTGAAGCTATGACCATCGATTCAATGTTACCAATTAAAAGTCCGGCAAGCATAACGCAAGATAATCTTCTCTCAGATGAAACTATTGCTGCAGATTTCCAATATTTGATGTAGATGACTGAAAAAATGACACATTAGAATGTAAATAGTATCGTGTACCAATTAGCGGACTTACCGTCAATATTTACTCTTAATTGGGGCGGATAAAGGCGCATGGAAAACGACAAGATTTTACTCCATTTTACTTCTCTGTCAGAAAATAGTGGTCTACATTTCTATTTTTCAATTCATGTAAATTCAAACCTATAGTAAAAGTAAGAGCAGCTAAATTCAACGACGCTAAACTCCAGATGATTTTCCCGGCGACATTTCTAATATTGACACTGCGGGCGGGCTGGTTACATGCAGTTTTGTCGTTGTTAACCCACAGAGGTGTCTCCTCTGAGAGGTTTGTGTTGCAGTTCTGACAGATAAACATGTCTCCGTCGCTGAATGTGTTCCCGGAACATGCCACACATTTCCAGCAGTTGGGAAATTGTTTTTCTACCACTTTTCGGTATCCTGTAAAGAATATGTTTTTAGAACAAGTGAGGCATTTATTCATTATAGTTTGTAGAAAGCAATGTGTTATGAGGATGACAGCTGTGAATAATTCATTACTCTGCCAGTCAACTCATGTCTAAAGTTGTGAAGTGTAATTCTAACAAAGACATCCGCCTCAATGAGTACAAATCATTGCAATACATTTTCCAATACCCTTACCTTCAGTACAGTTTGTGGAGCATGTCAAATATAAATCGTTTTGGTTTGTTATTATATCCCTAGTTTCTTTCATGAACTCCTCGAATTTGAGACGGAGCCCAATGTTCTCACTTGATGTCCATACTCCAGTCATAGTTGATCGATCTGGTTGGTAAAAGGAGGTTAGATACGCCCATGGTAAGCTGGGAACGATATTAATTGTCGAGTGTGCCATTTTGAGACCGTTATTCTATATCGATGTCCTACTGTAACAGGGGGTTGCAATCCGCAACTCGCTAGCTTTATCGCTTTAGAAAACTCTAAGGCAGATTGATAATGCACCTTCAGTATTCTTTGTCACAGTACCTTTAGTATCGAAGAGTAGTTCATAATCGTTTTCCATTACACCATTTGAATACCTTAAGAATGTTGCATTATCTGGGAGCACGTCATTTTCTGAAACAGATTTATCTGTTAAATTCTATCGCTCCTTATCAATGATCGCTACCAAAATGTGTTAACCATAATCATTATTAAATCATTGCACAAACCCTGAAATCCAGTCTGAATGAGATCGGAGACGCTGGTAGTTTTGAATAAAAGTTCATTGAATGTTCTGCTTGAGATTTCGGTGATTTGCTCGGCCGTAACTTTAGAATCGAGAGACTTTAGTATCTTTTTTACAGTGTAGAATATTCGGTGATTGTACCTGGAATTATCGTATTTTGGACAATATAATATCGTTAAGAGTGCAAAGCTTATTGGTCTTGCACTGTTTATAAGGAGTCTTATATAAATACAATTTATTCCATTCCTGAAGACAAGAAAGAAATCTTAACCTTGAGGTCGGTATGTGTTCCCTACAAGCCTCTCCAACGGACTGACATTTTGCATCCTGCTCCCAATCTGTATTTTCTTCTTCTACACATGGCGATCTGTTTTTGATCACCGTGTACCAGTTACTGATAACCTGTTAAAGCTATGTAAAAAATTGCAGGTTAACGAAGCGAATCTGTGTAAAAACATTTTGAATCATCTTCAGGGGACGGATGTCAATACAATAAAATAAACTCAATACAATAAACTCAACTCAATACAATAAAAATAAACTCAATACAATAAAAATAAACTCAATACAATAAATATAAACTCAATACAATAAAAATAAACTCAATACAATAAAAATAAACTCAATACAATAAAAATAAACTCAATACAATAAATATAAACTCAATACAATAAGAATAAACTCAATACAATAAAATAAACTCGATACAATTAATATAAACTCAATACAATAAAATAAACTCAATACAATAAAATAAACTCAATACAATAAATATAAACTCAATACTATAAAAATAAACTCAATACAATAAAGATAAACTCAATACAATAAAATTAATACCCAGATACCTTACTGTGACTGAGAAGGCTGCCGTTTGGCTGTCTGCTGTAAAGCTTGTAATCATCAATATATCTTTCTGTCTCCGGTTCGCGGTACTGTGTCTGACAAAGCCTAACAATCAACAGTTAATATTTCATATCTGTTTGGCCATGTGAATCCATTACTTAAAACGATCAAAATTATTAAGTGTACAACATTCAGATCTCAGAATTTCTGCCTCACTATTCTTAACCTGATCATGTTAACATTTGAAGAAGAAACAAGGGTCTCCACTGCGTTCTGAAACTGACTATTTCTGATGCATCCGCTCGAATCAGTTATGAACAGAACTTCTGGAAACTTATCCTTGAAAGAATGAAATTATCGTCCTAGGGTTTTTTATGTTTCAAGATTTATCAGCCAATCTTTAACACTTAAACTTTACAAATTAAGTTTCTTAACCGGGCCGATCATGCTTCAGTGTTCGACTGAACCAACGAATAGAAACTATTTCCACCTAATTCATGGTCTCTCATCTGAGACCAATGCCGTCAAACAGACAGTAATCTTGGGAGAAGCAAAGAGTTTTACCCTTAAAACTAGAAGTTCTTAATCTTACACTGTACCTTTTGTTTAGCGAGATAAGGTACTATTTTTTCAAGAGTCGGTCCAATAAACAGTAGAATTACTGTATGTACTCTTCCTTTTTTCAGTGCTAAGCTCTGATCTGGATCGCTTTTTCCGAGGATATGGTCCACCACTGAAATGTTATTATAGTTAGGAAGTGCTTATCCCTAATTCCCTACAATATTAAGAAATTACAAAATTACTCAATATATTTATTTAGTATTTACTCGTATATCCTGCAATATGTCCTCCAGGTCTTAATAGTAAAGCGATAGGTTACTGACATGTTTCAGCTTCGCCATCCTTCAAGAGAATGTCCTCATAAACATCTACTCTATTATCTCGGGTCAGAATCTCTCGGACCAGCGTCACCAACTCTAATCTTCTTTCTTTGTCGTAAAAAATGCTCACAATATTTACTCCTAGCTTGTCCAATATGCTGTAATAACAGAAGATTAAAGGCTCCTCTTATTGCAACTTGTGCATAATTTAATTTGAACTTTGTGCTTCGAATTCCATGAAATGTATAATTGTTGATAAGCCTACCTCGGAATTGTACCGTTTATCTGAACGGATCTGACTGATGTTATTCTTGTCAAAAAACCGTTGTTAGGGACATTCAGAATTTCGTCTATCATACTTCCGCTCGAAGTTGTAAAGGAAGGCATTCTGGGAGAGGTTTTAGCTTGTCGAAACATTTACATAGGGTCTATATATCTCTGTATATGATCTATTTTTAACCGAAGCTATTTAAACCTACCACTTGTTCCAAAACTTACAAATTAAGAGAGAATAATTTCAACGCCAGAGGTTCACATTATTTCGACAGAAGGATCGTCGACTATCGTCCAAACCAACCTGATAGCATTGACAAACGAAGCAGCTTGGATGACATCGTGACTGTCACTAATAAACCCCAAGATTGCCACAATACTTGGATATCTTTTCAGAATTGCCATTAGACTAGTCACCGTTTTCATTGTGTCATTTATTGGATACTTGTACACCACGTAGCCTATTTTCACTATCTTCCCGGTTTTATTATTACCTGAAAGTCACGAAAGGTCAGATGAAATGGATTTTATGATAACCAGTCGCAAATTCAAGGTTTGAAGGGCGATGCTGAGCTAATTCGACAACAGATATTACCGATATTATCCTCGTCAAATTTGAGTCGAGGCCAGAGGGTGTTATTTGTTACTGCTGCTTTAAATGAAAGGAGATGCTGGATCCTAATTTCGGTTGCGAAATCGTCCAAGAAACAAATTAATATGTCACCTGAAATGTTGCTGGTGTTTTGAATTTCAATATGTTACCTATAATCATGAGTAAACACTGTGCACTGTTCCAAGTTTGGGTTTACTTTAACTATGGTTCGTATCATACACGTCAGATTTAACTTTTTACTTGCCGACTGTCAAACTTTAATCATACATACCTTCCACTTCGTCAATGATAGCCCTCTCAAGTGCTTCATCTTCAATTTCGGACGCAGTAACCGCAACATAAACAGAAAACACTAAAAAAGTTAGCCCCAAAGTCATTCTCCCATAACTACCATCCAGATCACACGGCGGTGAATTGCCTTTGTCGGTTGGAAGTGAGCATTATTCCAAAAGTTGTGACAGAGTTATAGATGCTGTTACATTGAAGCCACCACAAATTTTTACTATAGCACTGTAAGTAAAAAACTAGTCAGGGTTGGTAGGTGAATGAAGTATGTATCGCGTGTGATAATTGTCACAAATCACACCGATCACGCAAATGTTAAAAACTGCGCAATTAGTAGTAGCATAAAGTTCAATATAGCTAAAAAGAATATGAATCGCAATAACATAAAAATATCAAGTATCTTATGGTCAGTTAGAAGGTAAGCTCTAGCTCAACAAGGAAAACGTCACATAAAACGCGCAAGCTAGAAAGCTCTCCCACTTCGAGTAACCGGAAGTAAACAGTACTTATGTTAGTGTTACAACACATCAAAATTCCATAATGATTGTGTTACTAAGTTATCGCGATTAAACATTTGACTTTAACGTTTATCTTTAGAGTGGTTTCTAGAAACAGAGTATATATATTCTATTTATAAAAATATGTATTCTGTTTCTAGAAATTTAGGAAGATACTGTGGTTTAGCATTCACTTGCGAAAGGTCATAACTGACTATTAATCCAAAACCGCGTGGATTCAATAAACAATTACAAAGGTTTGTGTAGCAACATGGATGTAACATTTATCTTATTTCATCGATAAAAGATCGGACAATTTCTGTCGCATGTTCGGTAATGTAAAATCGGAACCAGTGAATTGACCATTTGTTCTGCTAATGTTGCAATTAAACGAAGTATTATGACTACATTATACCGCGTTGATTTGTAAAAACAAAACGATGCAACTTTTCTGTAATATTCAGCTTAGTGCTGTGTAGCCTTCTGTAAACTTAAGGAACATAGTGGCAAGACGTTACAAAAATTAAAACAAAGTTAACAATGTCATGCCTGGAAACCCCAGTAAGAAACCTTTGTGTTTCAGCTAGAAAGTGAAGACAGTGCCAAGAACAATAAGTCGTGTGACTGTTACTCATTACTTAGTAGTTTAGAACGAGTACTGGGTAGGTTAAGAACGAGGGAGTTATGTCTGATCTTTATCTAAGTCAACTAGGAGACCCGATGTACTTGTACAATGCAGCTGAGATTGACAGTACGTGATACACGCCTCATTAGAGCTACATGTATCATGAATAATTATACTATAATTAACGTGTACTTTGTTATTGTGGCCGGTCGTTAATATTGACGCCATAATACGAATTAGAATAACCTGTCTTGCACAGTGTCAGGCATGGCATTAGACCTATTCTTTCATTCAGAGATGATGGACCAAGCGTGATATTTTATGTGTCAAATTGAAGTTACAATTGATCGTTAAACTGTAACAAAATCAAAGCTGAGATTTAAAAAGTTCATCGAAAAATTTTGGCTAAGAGAATTTAAAGAACTACTGCATGAAAATTATTCTAGAAAGCAGTGTGCAACAATGAAATACACATAAAAGATAGCGACAGCATGTGCACAGAAACAGAGGTTTTGTTCGGTGGAATTATCCCGTAAAGAATTGTGTGTGCACTAGCGTAGAGCGAGACCTACTAGTAGTTGCTGGGATGATCTTCATAAAACTTCATCTTTCTAACAGATAATTTTACACAAAACTTCCTTAATTCTCAAAGTGAGATCAGCTGGTAGCTGATTCAGAGAATGTTGATTTGAGTAGCGGCTCACAGCTCATTATTGTCGAAAGAGGTAGCTATCAAGCTCTGGTAGTCTTAATGTTACACTACACATAATGACAAATGTTCTCTTGTCTGACTTTGTCCGGCCCTCTCCGAGAATAAAATGACGGGAGGGTGCGCGCTGCCGTACAAATGTTCTTCAGGATTAAATGCGTATTTCATCTTGAATCGAGGATTCCAAGAAATGACCTACCCCGATAACTTAGTCTAGACATGAGACCTGTACCTAAGTAGTTGCAGAGTTCCCCGACACACCTGGAATCGCACCTGTATACACCTGGCCTGACTTAGAATACATGCCTGACTTGAAATCGCAATAAAACTAGTTTTTAAACTACATTTTGAAAAATTTGAATATCATAACATTTACACTTGTTGTTGGTTTAATTGTCCATCTCTGATCGACTGCAAACAATATTTTTTCTTAGGTCAAACGTTAACAATTGTAATTAAGTAATTTACATTGAATGTCAATTAACAAATAGAAATTCATTTCAATTTATCAAAATTTACAAAAAATGCACTAAACATTAATATCCATGGTGTTTTTAGTTTTACCATCCCCACTAGCCTCATAGCAACTGGAAGCTGTAGACTTCTGACTTATTTTAAACATTTCCCGCTGTTTTTTGAGCGGTACAAACAACACCACGTAGACTTTAGGTCCGAATATTACGAGGTTTAGCGTGACTGAGATGAGGGATATCACTCCGGCTAACAAAGATACCTGGGGTTAAGGTGTGCGGGTTAAGATGAGTAGTCAGATAAGAAATATCAAACTGATTCGAATTAAGATGTAAATATTTTTTAGAAAACCTAAAAACCAAAGTTTTGTAAAGATGTTTTTATACGCCCATGGTCCATGGTCCGTGAAGCACATGATAATGCTCAAGCCTAAAACCTAAAGATAGAAATGCTTGTATACCTGAGTGTACCCTGCCATAGTAAGCATTGCCGGAACGTAGACTGCTATCAGCAGGAGCGAGATCAGTGAGGAGAGGAATATGTACATCGACTCCTGGGGAGATATTATCTCTCATGTTCATTTAAAATAATAGTAGAGAGATATCATCTCTCATCTTTATTGCAACTAAAAGTAGAGAGATATCATCTCTCATCTTTATTTCAACTAAAAGTAGAGAGATATCATATCTCATGTTTATTTTAACTAAAAGTAGAGAGATATTATCTCTCATCTTTATTTCAACTAAAAGTAGAGAGATATCATATCTCATGTTTATTTTAACTAAAAGTAGAGAGATATTATCTCTCATGTTTATTTAAACTAAAAGTAGAGAGATATCATCTCTCATGTTTATTCCAACTTACAGTAGAGAGATATTATCTCTTCTCATCTTTATTTCAACTAAAAGTAGAGAGATACCATCTCTATTCTCTTATCTACTAATAGTAGCGAGGTTCTTGCTCTTCAGACATAAGAACATTGTTGATTCATTACACTACTTATTTAAGTTCGAAAACTAATTGGTTTCTGGCCTGAATGAGGAAATATCATTCAGAATTTTACGGCCCAAATACTTTGACTTCAAACGAGTTGGCTCGATTTTTTTATTTAGCTTGAAGTTATCAGATAGTATAGCTAGAAGTTATCAGATAGTATAATTGTACCTTGAAGTTATCAGATAGTATACCTAGAAGTTATCAGATAGTAAACCTAGAAGTTATCAGATAGTATAGCTAGAAGCTTAAAGTTGTCAGGAAGTTTCCTGCAGTCCCAGCCCAGGACAGAGGCCACCAGCAGTATAAACCCAGTGTATACAATACTTGCAAGCATCAGCGTGAAGTCCCCAGGACCACACGACTTTGTAACAACTATCGGGACTTCCAGTGACTCTTCTGTGTAGTTTACTATAAACCTGTCAGGAAAGGGGGTTTATAAGGATATGAAAGAGTGGACCTTTTGTTTTTGTCGTGTTTTCCCATCATATCCAAAAGATTTTGAAAGGTTGGAATTATGATGTTACCATTAACACACTCTTTAAAAAGCAATACGCAGAAAATAAGGCATAAACTAACTTGAAATTATAAGAGTCATTCAAAAAGAGATCAATTAAGAGGAACAACAATTGTGGGAGCATCAGAATTACACACTGAGCTAGTGTTACCCAATTGTTGACGTATTTTTTGATTCCTTTTCCCATTTTTACTGAGAACTTGAACACCATCCTGTCAAGTTAAAGTGTAAATTAGAACTATTGCACTATTGCCGTGATACTGTGTCAAGAACCTTAGGATTAATTGGAACATCATACAAGATCTACACATTGATTTAATTTACTTGCATTGCAATTTCAAATTGATATTTCGAAACTAGGCTTATGATGAACTGTACAAAAACCTAAAATTGAATTGAATCTTCTTGGTAATAAGCACCCACCATATACGGAAAGTTTTGACTAGTAAAGGACAAGCTGTCAGCATAATGAATATGTGAGACAATATCTGGACTGCTGTACAAATAGGTAGATTTGGTTCCACTGCAATCAGCAGGGATTCTACGTGACCTAGCAATATCCCACTAAACATTACGCAACACAATTCGCGTCCAGAGGATATTATCACTTTCGATCTCCAGTATCTTGCGTAAATCACTGAAACCAAAGTTTCATTATAAGAGAGTACCAGAATGAATGGCTTATAAAGTTATAACAAACTGAATTTGATTTGTGATGTGCGTAAATTTTGCCATAAATATTAGAATATATAACTATATAAGATAAAATGATACTTTCAACACTACTATTATACAAATAATTTGAGGTTCTCTGAAGATGATATATAAATTGAAGAATTTAAGAACCCAGTCATTTTAACTGTTTTATTTCGTCTCTCCAACCAAAACAAAAGTTATACGATAAGATATATATAAGAATAAACTTTACAACATATAAGATAAAATATGTATTGGAATAAATTTTAGAATGTATAAGATAAAATATATATAAGAATAAATATAAGAATATATAAGATGAAATATATATAAGAATAAATATAAGAATATATAAGATAAAATATATATAAGAATAAATATAAGAATATATAAGATAAAATATATATATATAAGAATAAACTTTAGAATATATAAGATAAAATGTATATAAGAATAAATATAAGAATTTATAAGATAAAATATATACAAGAATAAATATAAGAATATATAAGATAAAATATATAGTAGTAGTAGTAGTAGTAGTAAGAATCTTTAAAAGTACGAAATATCTCTATACAAGAGCATCCTAGGTACTTTATAGATATCAGAACACGAAAAAAAAGATAAAAAAACGCTTTCTATTCATCTTCTAACTTTTTCCATTCAATCCTATCTAAGGCCAAATATCTAAGGTCTTCAAAGTCAGTAATATTCCTAAGTGGTATGTCAAGATCTCTACGTCTCAAATCGTTTCTTAATATATCTAATAAGTTTAAAGGAGGTCTTCCCCTTCTTCCAACCATAAAATTGTCAGCATTAATAGCAAATAACATGGAAAGATATGCAGGTGAGTCCTCTTGACCTCTTAGGATATGTCCAAGCATTCTCCAACGAAACTTTGATACTCTAACAGATAACGGTGTAACATTACATCGAGCATACAATGTGTCATTGTTGATAAATCCTGTAGGCCACCTGATAAAATATATACAAGAATAAATATAAGAATATATAAGATAATCACCAGTACACCCCTACCAATGGTGATGATCAAGATGACGATGTTAACAGAGGCCAGAACCCACACAACTTTTCCGGAGATCGTGGCGAAGTTAACACTCCCGGCCGGTCTATCGCACGCCGTCTTGTCATCATTTACCCAGAGGAATGTCCTATCCGAGTTGCAGGACTGGCAGAGGGATGAGCTGCCGTTACTGGTGAAGGTGTTCCCAACACACGGTACACATGTCCAACAGTTCAAGAACTTGCTGTGCAGCACTTTCTTTGTACCTGCATGGTTTTGTAGTGCTTACATTGTATGTAGTGGTTACAGTCTATGTTTCATCGTTCACATTCTATTAGGTTACATTCTATGTATTATCGTTTGAATTACTGTATAAGATCAGTGATCGTTATTTATAGGGTGTCTCCAATTGGAACGAATTGGAAGAAAGCAGGCGTAAACGCGATGATTTTTGTCATGTCTACTTTTGTGACAATCCAAGGAGCAAGCGAAATGTTGGTCCGGTCTGCTAACTATGTCCGATTTTGCTGCCATCATAAAGTCTTTAAATCGCGTGTTGTTCTTGCTTGAAGTCCATAATGTTGCGCTCTTGTCAAACTTGCCTGTATTTATTATTTGTGTGTTGTGATAAGAAGAGGGTACCTTTCCATATCTATTTTAAGTTGTAAATGGCGTTTCGATGATGACCAATTCAGAATTCTACTTAATACAATTTGAAGAACAAAACAATAAATTAAGAAGGACAGTTTGCTCATCCTGGTCATTGTTTAACTACCTTTTCCATCAAAGATAACTTCATAGTCATTTTCCATCTGTTTATTTGTATACCTTAAAAACGATGTTCCTTCTGGTAGGTCAATATTGTTATCTGAAAACAAGTCATGTTGATACTTCTCCCTCAGATAAAGATTTAGTAAAAAGTCAAAACTCTTATCATGACATATAATCTCGATCCGTCAACAAAAATAAAACGTACTGCGGAATCCATCGTAGATAATTTTTCCTATCTCAGATGTTTCAAAAAGTATGTCTTCAAAGGTTCTTTCAGAAACTATTTTTAGTTGCTCTTCTGTGATGTCCTTTAGTGATTTTAAGATCTTTTTCACGGTATAGTATATTCTGTGATTGTATCTGAAAGAAGCCGTCAAGTTTTCAGCATTCGTGGCCCATTTAATTCCTAAACTCTATAAAACTTGCATGATGCATCCTCTTAGGAAGCCACTAGTAAGTCAACAGTTTCTTGCCTACCTCGATTGCTTTCCGTCCTTGAAGCAGAGTTCGGAAACGGATTTGCAATTCGTGTCTTCTTGTGTGATGCAAGGTTGTAAGCCTTCAACTTTTCTGTACCAATGATTAATAATCTGAAAGATTTATAGATAGAATATCTCAGCTATTCAATGTGCTGAATGCAGCATGTTATTGCACCCCATTAACTGTGAGCCGCAATCATCATTTGGGTAATTTAACTTTGAATAGTCTGTCTGAGAAATAAACTATTTAGTAAACTATTTACAGAAGAAGTTTAACCGTGCTGACCTGACTAGTGGGCATCATTTCTCCATCTTTCCGAATATACAGATCGTAATTCTGCGTGTATTCTATTACTTTGGGTGCACTGTATAGTGACTGGCATATTCTGTGAAATTCAAATGAGTTTTAGAACAAAATTTAACAGTTCGCCTAAACCCCCGCAAAATTTATTTGAGTCTAACTTAAATTTAAAATCAAGCAATTATGATGAAGTTGTGGGCTGCGTGAAATTTTAGAGATCAATTTAAACAAGAATTGCGGCCGCTTTAATTGTGTCAGGCGACCGCTGAATTTCCCGTATCATGCCGTCGCTTATTGTCATTAAACTTTGCGAAATGAGGAATGAAAAAAGTAAAGACAACCTCGTACCAGACAACCTCGTACCAGACAACCTCGTACCAGACATAACTTCGGTTACTTATTATTGTTCTGCATCGGCACGTGTAAATGCAGACGCGCGAGTTAATGCAGCCGTTTGATGCAGCCATGTTTGAAAATTTGCAGGCGCAAAGTTTGAACACAATTGCGCGTTCTTTGCATAGTTTGTTTCAAATATCTTAACTCTGCATGACGTCGTCATTATTGTATTGTATGTGCTGCCTTCATTAATTTATTCATACTGCGTTCGTTTTTATGCTTTATGGTCGTTTC
>JH154726.1:105975-117921 GCA_000226015.1 Mnemiopsis leidyi | reverse complement strand
TTGAGGACGATATCGGGCCAAAATGTCAGATCTAATCTTATTGAGACAATACCTATTTTGTTGTTACGAAAACAGTGGTTCTATTGAAAATGATACAGAAAGATTATTAGATTTGAGAAACGTGAGAGGTAGAGATGCCGACTAGGTATTTAAGTCAAATCTTACATCTTCACAGACTGAGATATTTTCATTCACAATCCTGAAACTTCTACACTACCCTACAACTGCATCTACTTGGAAAATGGTTTTCTGGATAGCCGAGTTTTGAGTTTTACGTAATCGTGTATAATAGCGCTGGCAAGTTTTTCAACTTTCGTTGAAAACTTTTTCCGAGAGGGGCGCTTGTTCGGCCGAGTCGTCGGGGGCCTTCGGCCCCCTCCTCCGGTAACGGGCCTGCGTCGGGGCCTTCGGCCCCTCCTTGGCCTAGGCAAAGGGGGCTTTGTTGGGCCCTGGCAAGGGGGGGCGGAAGTTTTTTCCCCGGTCGCGCTTGCCAGCGCTATAATTACTATAGTCATAACTTATAGTTATTAGTCGCAAAACGCGAAGAAAAAGGGGTCACTTAGGGAGTCACGTGTTATTGTTTCGTCCAATTAAACTACAACTTTAAATTCGGATTCCTCGTCAAATTTTACGTGAAAATACTGGTCTAACTTTTTTTTCTACTTCAAAATCAAAGTTGAAAATTTCAATTTTGGGGCCTTATAAGGGGCCGGGTCACGTGATAGTGATACTGATATCTTTTATTGTCTCACGTTGTGACCCTTTTCAGCAGCACGGCTAGACAACGTGTAGCAAAACTTTTCGGCTTCAAAACTATAAAAATCAAATTTGGATTCCTCGTCAAATTTGACGTCAGTGACAGTATACTGGTTTAACTTTTTCCTGGCCGTAAGTAAAAGTTAAAAATTCCCATTTTGGGGCCTTATAAATATACGTGGTCACATGATGATTTTTTGACGAGATTATATCCGTCTTCTGTTCTAACTTTGAGTTGTCTGACTTTGTCCGACCCTCGGCCTCATTCGAAAAATAAAATGACGGGTTGCCTGGGGAGAGAGAGCCGCGCAACGCCCGGTAATTGTAAATGATGGGAGGGTGCGTGCTGCTGTACATTGAGCTCAATGTACAGCAGCACGCACCCTCCCATCATTTACCGGGCGTTGCTAAGTGCGAAATTAGGACGGGCGCTTGACGAGATTATATGTTATATCCGTCTAACGTTCAGCCTTAGCTGCGTGAGTCGGGTATCACCGCGACAAGACGGGCGCGCAACGCAAAAGGTCACACATGTGTTCACCTAACCACAAACCAGTTGTCAAGGTGTTACCCGACTCGCAGCTTGCTGCTCTCCTGGCGATTTTGTTAGAACGTTAGTGGTTAGACGGATATCATCTCGTCAACTAACCAAGTGCTTGTACGGCAGCGCGCACACTCTTGTCATTTTATTCCCATACCTCTATTCGCTTCGAATGAGGGTCGGACGAAGTCAGACAAAGCAAGTGCTTACGCTGCGCGCGGCGACTGCTACACAGTACACAAAAGGGCTCTGGTTAGAGCAACACATGTGCAAAAGCTCACACATGTGCGTCCCAATAGAGCGCATGGCACGCAGCCCGAGCCATGGGGCTATTTAATGGCTTAGCAAACATGTATATCCTGTGTGTCCTTATCATAATAGGGCGCGCGCTGCGCCAGCCTCGCGCGGCGTAAGCACCTGATTACAGGTTATTAATATTTAAGCTCAATTTATTTACCTCCGCAAAACCACAACGCGTGCGCGCACGTGCGCCAATTTGATAATTAATTATGTACCATTGTAGCTGCCCGAATATAAACTCATCCCTCGATTACCGATTTTGTTTTGACTCCTGAGGACTGAGGACCACAGATTTTTGATTTGTGCGTGTTTTTCAATTTGAGCTTATATCACTTCTATTAATTGATCTCAACACATCATGATCGTTTTGACACCGCTTAGAGTTGTCAGATGCCAGTTGGCGCTTTGTTTAATGTATTACAATCCACCTTAAGTATCATGCATAAGTTAATTTTAAACCACTGACCGATATTCCGTTTTCATTTTGAAAATACAAAACTCTTATATGATACAGATTGCAACAACACGATCTCATTGCTCAGATTCTCGAGTTTCCAATTTTCATGTCAAGAATTAATGTAGCTTATTAGCTATTTCAGTTTTCAATACGATTAACGGCTAACAATAAATAAATCCGATATAATTTTGCACAGTTGTCCGTGAATATTATAGCCTAATTTTCGCCTCGGTAATCAGTCCGCTCCTGATAGTGTGCAGCATGTTCAAAGTCAGATCTTGGTAACAGAATGCTTCATGTATCAAACAGCCCCCTTACTTAAATAATAATAATAATAATGGATTTTGTCAACTTGACAACTCATATCGCTAACTCAACACATGTCGTGTACTTAATACTCGGGTCAGTTTCTTCACTTTACAGATGTATCAATCTATGTTACTATCAATTAATCACATTTGTGATTAGCTATTTGACACCAGAAAAATTATTGGGAACATGTAACTGTGATTTTCCTACGTTTCATCGCATCCGGATTAGCGACCAGATATGACACATAATCATCACGATTTGACACACTTATACGATTAAAAATTTCTTCTGATAATTCCCAATAATTACCCGGCATGACGATGTTGTACCTCAATTACGAGACAACCTATGAGCATAAAGACATTGGCCATGCCTTTTGACGATTGACTGCCGTCCTCATGCAACCACTGCTAAAACATCCGTCCTGCAACTCCGCAAATTATAGAAAAGCACGTGAACAGTTGACATAGCACTACTAAAGGTCGAATGTGTGTTATATTTTGTCTTCTCTCTAATGTTAACACACAACATGAACAACATTTGACTATGGTAGTTAAAGTTGATGTCTATTGTCTATCAGCCTCACTATCGGGTTGCGAATTGTCTGGGTGGGGGTTCCCAATGGCACAATGACACCGTGCAGAGGTATACCTCACTCCTGTTTCCAGCTTCTTTCCTTCACCCTTCCCATTCTAAACGGTAATAGACATCATAATTTATGGGGAGGAATCGCACTTTGTCTCTATCACGGGACAGCGTTTCTCAAAATTTGTTGGTCGTATCTGGCTTCTTATTGGTTAATCACTGTCACATGATGATGAAAAAGTTACCAAATTCTCCCCAAGAATTCTGACGTCCATACTTAATATTATCGAAAGTCCTGGAATACAGTTGGTCTCACTCTCTCTATCGTTACTACAGTAGATCTGTTCATGAAGTTCATTGTCCAACTCTTACCTCTCTTTATTGATCTATCTAGACTCCTTTCCACCCTTATTCCATTCCCGTGACATAGTAAATATAGTGCAATATAGCTCAATATAGTCAGCTTTTAACAATGATCAGGATGTCCTGCTCTCTGTCTTTTTCTGCCCAACCCCCGCAGGTCCACTACATTACCCCATACATGCAGGTGTCCTAGAACTAATTTATTGTAAATATATGACCACTTGTCTCTGATCACTGATCGCAACCTGCTGCACTTTCAGTAATTCTCAGTTTCATTACAGCGGCTTAAACCCGTACGCCAATCTTTGTCCAGCTTGAGTCGGTCAATTGAAATCTCGAAGTAGATCAATGATCATATTCCCGCCACGATTTAGGTGTGGTCCCTCTCAGTTTTTCTCACTCTGATATTCGTCGACCATGACAACGATAAAACTCGTGACAAATTTCTTGTCGCCAACCATCTAAAATAAAACTTCATGTTTCTGCAATTCAATGATTCAATGGTCGTTATAAGTATATATTCGTACGAGCTTAACATTTGTTCTGTCATACTTCGATTTATCCGATCACGGTCAGCGTGTAGAAAATTAACCCACAAAAATTAATATCGTAGAAAAATGTTCATTGTTTGATCGTCAGATCTTTTCTCTTTTATTTCGTCCTCAGCTTATCAGAATTCCATGTGGATAAGTTATATTTTCAAGGAGAGGTCGCGATATTTTTCAGACTGGTCAAACATCTTAATCGCACGAAAGTAAAACGTTAGTACACTCGGAATGTCGGACAGTGCCAGCATCGGTGGCAGTGAAGCTACTAAACTCACACATTTCGTATTTTCTTCCTCAGTTAAAGTATGCCGCCATCTACGAAGTCACTTTTTACTGACAACATAAAGCCGCAATTCAATTGTTAGTTCATCTCTTATAAGAGTCAAGCTGCATCTTACCAGTTATCAAAGCTGTTTTACGATCTCCCCCTTGTCGAACGTTGGCTATTGCTACTGTTTGTCTACTGTTTGTCTATCGGGCTAACTTATCACTTACGCTGTTTTCTCTCTGAGCTTGGTTGAAGCCGTTCCCATTATCAGACCGTCTTATAATACGTTGTGGTTATAGAATATTCCTTTGTCACATTTCGAAGGGGCTAGTCCTTGGACCTTGACAAAGGACGAATATACACAATATTTGTATTGAGCTTTTGTGTTAATTAGCTACCTTTATATTAGATCTTGTACCCTTTGGTTGGTGCTACATTCACAAACGTTACATTAATAAACGTGACGGCTATAAACTAATATATTTCTAGAAGTAGGTCTTCTGCATTTTTTATCGAATATTGATAGATTATGTACGATCACTCGTCCTCACGGAATATTGAAATTGGAGAAATATTGCAAATTTTATGTTTAACATGCCCGCGCACCTACACGTGTTAAGATAGACCAGTGCCGTTGTTCTTTTTTCAATTATTTGATTAAACTTGTTCTTTTATAGTCGTTTTAATTATTGTTACAACTACCAGTACATAGAATCTTTAATAAACATTTAGATTTCGCTTCATATAATGCTTCATATAATGCAGGTAACTTGGCGTATAAGATATTGTAACTTAGAGCGTAAAGGGCCGGGTTTATATAGTATTAGATATAACAGTACGCCTTCAGCTTCACCATGAACATTCTTAGTTATGCTAGTGTTACATCTATTGGACAAACGTCTCTACATCAGGACATGTCCAAAGGCCAAAGCAATAGTTACTGGAACCACCTTAAGAAATCATCTAAAAGTAAATAGTTTAATCCATCTCTTTAAAACCTATCCGCAATGAAATTTAGACTGAAGGACTAGATGCCTATTGCCTTTCACGCCACAACCTGTACTGATTCCTTTATCTAAGTTATATGCAGTTGAGACTGCATTAACGTTAAGTATTACTGTAACGGCCTTTTAAACGATTTATATTGCAGGTAAGGTGTTCAACTTAGAGCCTTTAGTGGTTTACTTAACTTATAATACTTGATAGTGATACTTGATGGTATATTTTTGGCTTATTCTTAAATAATCTTGACGTTAATGCTCTCTGAATTATTGAGACTATCAATTTCTTTCCTACTTAGTGATAATGCCATGAATTACAAGTTATTCAACTACTATAGTTATACAAAAAAGAACTGAGGAACCATGGAGTAAATTTCTAAGCTGTTTCTCTAACTGGTTATAATTGTACTAGATATAAGTCTTGATAATTGATATGATAAGCGAATAATGATATTTTCTCTATATCATGTAAATAGCATTATTAAATGTTATTCTTTATGCACTGCCGATGACAGTGTAGCAATTTTGTTTTTATTCATCAAACCCGAGATAGGTTAAATGAAAAAAAGTTAAAGCTATTCATATTGATTGAAAATTTTATAAAGGAGCAACTTTTGGTTGCTCCAACCCGAAATAGGTTAAATTAAAATAAGCACAAGTTTAAGCTTCTCGTATTGAATTTTGATTTTATGAAGGAGCAAGTTATATAAGAAGATCCTTCGGGAATTGACCTTTGATGATCTTCTAGTCGATTTTTTTCACTGAAGGTTGCTAATTAGATCAAGTTGATTATTTTAATTGTTATCTATAATAGTTAGATTTTTGCCCCACAACGTTTTTAGAAATCATCTTGATCTTGATCATGGCCAATTCTGTTTCATGATTTATAATAATAACTCTTGCTTCTTCATTATATCCCGGTCACTCTATCGTTTCAGTGATAATCTTCGTTGTAAAACTGTCAGTTGGCAGTTGGCCATGTCGCCCAGGCCAATCTCTTATGATTATCCGGTTGTAGATATTTGTCATCAGACTGTCATCAATGCAGTTGAACTTCGAGATAGAGAATTATAATTATTCGGTTTGACTTATTTTGTCACATCAACTCAAGTTTCAGAATCCTATGGCTTGTTGGCATTGTGTGCTAAAATTATATTCATACATAAGTTAATTACCTTAACTAAGACCAAAGGTCGACCGAAATTTGGGGGTTTTGTTCGGGTGCCGATTCGCCAGACGTTGCCTGGACCTGCTACCGCGAAGCGGCAGCCCCCAGGGGCGTCGCTCGCCCTGCGAAGGGTGGCGAGCGGTTGTGCTGCGCCGTGAGACAAGTCCCGATAGGGACGAAATTACGATCTTGGTCGATCGTTCTTCATCTATCGAATTTGAACTGTCTGCAGCTTCAAATTTTCGGGGATAACCCATTTTTGGCAACGCCTTAATTATTAACTCAGTGTAGGAAGGTCGTGGAGGGTCCTATTCGTAACATATACATAAGAAAAACCGCATTTTTCGCGGTTTCTCAAAAACTAAGCACTAAATAAACTTTGCTTCAAATTTATCAAAAAGTTAAACGTCCCAATTAAACACTCATCCATTCCATCTTCCCAGATTTGAGGAGGGTGAAACTTCATATACCACTGTTGAAATCCCTTAACTCCTATTTTTTCTATTCTTTAAAATGTGCTAGTGCTTCATTTTAGAGCAAGCTTGTTAACGATATTAGTTATTCTCTTAGCAATTGTATTTAAAGATATCAGCAACGGTATAATGTCTTTTACTTGTTCTTTTTTCACGGTAGTTTTTCTTCTACTGTATTTTGTAAATCTTTATTTCAAAACTTCTCATTCAGCAACTTTGATATAAAAATAGCAGTTAAATTCTACAGTATTGGAAGATTGAAGTTGTTTAAGTATGCTTCATTTTCATTTATACCTAGTTAAACTATTAAGTTTACGTCAGTTCGTCTCGGCCACGGTTATTTTGTAAAGAAATGTAATTTTCTGCATTTACAACGTTTCACACTCGAAAATGTAACAAAGTTACAATACACAATAAAACAGTGACAGAATTCAAAGGTTTTCAACAAGATGACGTCAAATACTCTGAGCTCTAGCCTCTAGTAATGATACTCTAAATAATGATACTCTGAGCTCTAATAATGATAATAATGAAAATAAATTTCTCATGATTCACATCTTACCATGATCACGTTCTTAGTAAGTTGCCAGGTTTAATTATTTTTCCCAATTAACACTTTAGTGTTAGAAGAAATGTAGTTCTTAAACATATGGCGATCAGCATTGTCATAGGTCGAGGGAAGGGCGAAAAGTAAAAACCAAGAAAAAATAGGATGTGCTTAACATGTGGCCTGGTCATAGCGCTTTGTGTCTGTTTGTGATATATGTATATAATTCTTGAAGCTGAAAACAGTTAGACTTAGAAAATGACCTTTGTTCGTCATCGTAGGCCTCGCCCTGCTTTTGCATTTGTCCAGAGTACGCTATAACATGAACAACAGTTGTTTTATCGGCTATTACATGGTTTTAAGGTTTATGGCTAGAGGTTACCTTAGGCTTTTTTAGTATACTTCTACTTCAAGCTTATGACATTTTACTAAAGGTACTAAAATGAAAAGCAATTAAGGCAGACAAGTTATGATACGTACTTTTTGATTCACAAGTTGCTACTTTTGTGATGATTATTTTTGTCTCAACTCCTACTCTAAGTCTTTGTTGTAGTTACTACGAAGGTTTTCTTACTTGGTTTTTGACAGCTTTGGTTGTATCTGAAATTGTGAACTCAAGTCTATGTGAAATTCAAACGTTATATTATATTCACTATTATAAACATTATTTGTTGTTATCTTAATGGTATGCCGACCGCTTTGCCCTCACAATTTATTATAGAAGGCGAAATTCTATCATATTTTGCCACAGCTATCGAACTTCTTATGAAACACTGATTCATCTCCAAAGATTCATTGTTGCTCATTTCTAGCTGTCAATCTCTTATGAAGTTTCAACTTCATTGACAACTCATAATTTGACCACCCCACTTTGACTTAAATCTGCAATGCAAATACGAGAAAAAGCAATAACCAGAGCTGACCAAACTAGAAGAATGCTAGGTCCTGCTGATCAACGTATTGAGATGTTAAACTTCAATGTTAAACTGCGACGTGATCGTTATATTCGTTTAATTCAACCGGCTTTCAATGGTAGACTAAACAAAAGGCAGCCCATTGTTTGCAGATTGCAGTGCCCGCTATGGACTCTTAGTCTAGGTATCATTAATTTCAATGAGGTTGCGTTTACACACTTAAGCTCTAAACTTAAATGTTTTCTAGTCTTGTTTTATTAAGTTATATATGAGTATCGTTAATCGCACTCCTTAGAGAAAAAACACTGCCGATCCAGAGATTTATTCGTGCTCATTCTTAACGGTCTTTCTTCTATGAAGTATAATGAGACCACCCCACTTTGACTTATGTCTTTAATGCAGTTGTAAACGAAAAAATTCATGATGACACACATACCACTTCATAGCAGTGTCAGGAAGATGACCAGCGTCTCCTACTGACCCTATCTCTCTGAGATGACTGTTGGAAAATGTGGGAGAAGCTGACAAACCGGGGGAAGCCTCGACCGTGGTTGTCTCAAGATGCCACCTGCTACAGCATTATCATCCTCTCATGCTCCTTCTTTTCGCTCAGCTCCCTTTTCACAGGTCTATCAGTTTGTTTTTAGTAGAATTAAATATTCATATCTTGTAGTTGAACAAACTATTTTCCTTTAAAAATCTTAGTTTCGTAAATAAATCATTACTTGATATTACGGAGAAACTGAACACTAGCTTGAAACTTCAAGAGAACTCTCATGTTCCCGATTCAGCTTAATCTTCGATTCACAATTTTAACCCATTTCACTAACAGATTTATTTACCCAATTTTAACCAAATTAATCTGCAGATTTTATAGAAAACGTACCAGTGACTGAAATTCTGTGGTGGCGATTCTTCCTGAGCACATTGATCTGCGTTGTTTACAACCAGTTTACCGCCCATCCGTGCCTAGCCCTGACGGCCTGGAGGGACAGACAACTTCTTCTCTCGGCCCTCTTTGGAACGATCACCGCAACATGCACTGTGTTTGCTCTCAGGTAATTCACCTTCATCTCTTGCTCAATGGCTGCACATTATGCTAATGTGATATGAAACTTGATAGTTGCAATTTTGACACGCTCCCTTAGGAAAATATTCAACTCCACGATGAATAGAAATAGCATTTTATAATCAATAAAATGTACAAATTGCGTCGTGGTGAAGGGCAACATAGAAATAGAAATTAGAAGATTATGACGGTAAATTTGATGAGTTTAACCCTTTTCAAGCTGTATCGCCTGACACCTCCTCTTCTACTATCCTCACACTCTATGCAGTTTCTGAGGCTAGCTAGGACCGAAACACTAAGATGAAACGCTAAAAAACTAAGTTATTAACTCAGAATATTTCAGACAACTCCCAATCGGAGAAGCAACCCTACTCCTAACAACTGCCCCGGTTTTCACAGTAATCCTCTCCTCTCTCATCCTCAAAGAAGAACTTCAACTCTCAGACTTTTTTGCCATGTTTGTTGCTACCGGAGGTGTCATCTTTGTAGCTCAACCAGACTTCCTGTTCGGAGACAAAGAGCAGGCCCCCAGAAACACACTCTTCTACCTAGCAATAACGGCTGCACTAGCAAGAGGGTTCTTCAAAGCGGCCAAGTTCGTGGCGGTGAGCGTGACAAGTGACTCCACGTCGACACACGTTATAGTTCTCTACCTGTCCACCATGGGTCTGACTGCCCTGACGTTTATCAACACTTACCTGGCACTACGTCATCACGGTGATGGAGCCACCTTCGTGGGGATTCCAACCTCCAAGGTAAAGTGGAATATTGAGTGTGAAATTCATTGCTAGGACAACGTTCTATAATTTCTTGGCTAGGATAACGTTCTATAATTTCTTGGCTAGGATAACGTTCTATAATTTCTTGGCTAGGACAACGTTTTATAATTTCTTGGCTAGGATAACGTTCTATAATTTCTTGGCTAGGATAACGTTCTATTATGCCCAGCAATTGTTGGGTTCATGATTGTAAACGCAAACAATACGAGTCCTATATTCAAAACGTTCAGAATGTGTTTAATAATGTGTAATTATTTTGAATAAAATGTAATTATGTTTCAGAATTTCCTCTTTATGTCGCTGATGTCCATTTTCTACTTTATGCAACAAGCCTGTGTTTGCAGTGCTATGAGGTAAGCAGAAATAATGATAATTATGAACTAACCAATATGTAGTTCATAAATTAATTACATTAATTCAATAACCGATGTTAATGTTGGGGGAGGGTCAACCAATTTTTTGCTTTTTGTTAAAATTGATTTGAAAGTGGATTTTTGAAAAATAACAATGAAATGTATGTACAATACGTATTGTATGTACAATAATGCATATGTACTGTACACGTAAACTTGATCAATGTGCTATATATATAAATATCATGTTGCAATGTGACATCGTGAAAACCCAGGTACGGGAAGCCAGCTAAAGCGTCTTTACTGAAATACTTTGACATAGTCCTGCCCTTTGTCTTTCAAGTGACAATCTTCAAGCTCTATCCCAACACTTGGTCACTGTCGGGGTGCATGTTGATCATGGCCTCCATGCTGACTGTTATTCTAGTGCCCCGAAGTACCCCAGGGAAGGAACCTGTCCTACCCGTACCGAATAGTGTCGGTCCCTCTACTCCGGGAAAATATTCAGTTCTTAGAAACCAAGATGACTGATTTTATTTTAGGGGATTTTTACCGTTTTGATCGTAATTTTGACGAAATTTATGGGGTCTATTATCAATTATATTTGTGTTAGGTGTTGCTGTTTTAATGGTGTGAGATACAATTGGTGTCTTTTGTAACAATTTTGATTTTCGGTTAACCGATAAGAAACGTATTTTCAGATTTAAAAGCACCTTTTTCGAAGTTTTCTAACGGTGACGGTTAAATGTTTTTCAGGATTTAAAACCCAAAGATTAATCTTATTCTTATTTGGTTTTCTTTTGCTTATTTTTTGTTAATTTATCTGGACTCATTTAACATTTTTCATTTACAATTCAGAGAAGATTATAAAATGATTGTTTAAGTTAATTTTGCATGATGATTTGCAATCTTCTGACAGAATTTATTAGGCTCCGCGGTTGGGTATTAAAACTTTGGCTTCAATTAACTTTTTTACTTATCAAATCTAATCATAATGTGTCTTATTAGTACACTCAGTATAAATATGATATAATTTGATATGAATTTAAATTTGATTATAACGTTTAGTACAAATATAAACGTTAGACTAAAATAACGTTAGACTAAAATAACACTGTTAAAGAATGTAATGGGACCTCTCCTTCACTCATGAATAGTTAAACTTAACTGCTCCAAATTCCACAGATTTAATCAAACAGTGTACATTGTTATAGGACTCAATGTTTTTGGGTTAAATACATATTAGCACCTAGCATTGAAGTTGTACTCTGAGGTTCTCCTAGGTTACCGCAGATTCCTGTAGACATCATACTCTTCTGTTGCAACATTGTGTCGTACCTGCAGAGATTACACAAATCATCTGTTTGATGTCCTAGTTCTACATCAATTCCATCTATATCTAGTTCTATATAAGTTAGATCTATATCTAGATATAATGTGTTTCATCTTCCATTTCTACTACGACAATGAAGCATCACGGAATCAGACACCAAGTACAAAGACCGTTCTCGA
>JH154726.1:73265-99586 GCA_000226015.1 Mnemiopsis leidyi | reverse complement strand
TCAGAATCCACTAAAATTAGAACCCAATAAGATCAGAACCAACTAAAATCAGAACCCAATAAGATCAGAACCCACTAAAATCAGAACCCAATGAGATCAGAACCCACTAATATCAGAACCCACTAAGATCAAATCCCACTAAGATCAGAACCCACTAAGCATAGAGCACTGGGCTTAGAACCAACTAAGCTCATAAGCTGAAGTGCTAAACATGACCAATCTTCTGTCACACAGGACAGTTGCTAAGTTATCGGTATATACTAATAGTCAATAAACTTCGGGGCTTAGGCCAAACCAATGTACAGCGCCATGCCTTTCAGTATCCCCTCACGACAAAACATTTTCTAGTCAAACTCAGATGAGCACTAAGTTCACTGAACGAGTTAAAGTAGAACTATTCGAGACAAACAACACTTCTTGTCGATCAATCAAGATTTTTAAGACATTGATGTCAGTTATAGTATAACTATACCTATGTCAGTTATAGTATACATATTGTACATCCCACTGTCATCACATTGAAAAGGTTATAAATAATATTAACAACACTATTGAAAGTAAAGGGCATCAGCCACGGTTATTATCATCGGCATGGATCCACTTCAGGAATATTTCATAGGTTTGGTTATTATTGTTCGTGATGAGGTTAAATAAACATTAACAACTTGATTGACGGAATGACGAGTAAATGCCTAACTTTCTGAGGGCATTCCGATGTTGACTTGTTTAATCACATTTTGCAGTTCCAGATTTGATCAAGATACATTTTTTCGTGTTTTAAGTTTAATCCATATTTCTGTAACAGAACAGACCCATAACTAAAGCCTTATCTAGTAAGTAACTGTAAATGTAAGTCAGTTTGACTGTACAAGTTTTGACATAACTTTTGCGATGAAAACCACTTGGCAAAGTACTCAACAAATACAATTAAAATCTAAGTTTAAAAATTATATGACTAATGAACAGCTGCACTAAACGAAAAGTTACATGAACGGCAGAGAAGGGAACCGTAAACAGCAGTAAAGGGAGTCCGAATATCAATTAGTCAGGAGAATTTTAATTACGGGAGCCTGATTAGAACATGATTTGATTACTAATCGTTCAGTCACCACAGGTAAAATTCTGACCGTGCCATGAATTTGAGAGATAAGATTAAAAATTGATCCCATGGCAATATAAATCTGGCCCAATTCCCGACATCTGAGCTATTATGGTGGAAGACGAGCTACTTAAAAACATCTGGTTTGACCCTATCTGAACGTCGACATCACACAAGTTACAAACCTAATGATGTTATTAGGGCAGTAAATGGAGTGATGCGATTATGAGCCTCAGATATATGTAGCGGTATACACATTCTGCATAAGGTATAAACATTGACATTCCAAACGAAAGAAGTTGTCTTTTCTTGTGGCGAGGCGGTAAAAGGATTCTAAAATTACAGATAATTATTTAATAGGATTTTTGGAAAATCAGTCATTTGGATCTGATTTTATATGAAGTAAAGGGCTAGATATCATGTTTCTTGAAAATTTGCCACTGTGGTGCCCGAAATATCTTTTTTGACTAGCAAAATTGCTGTCATCATAGTCATTCCTAATAGGACTTCATATTCACTAGAACTTGTTTAAGGACTTTATAAGGCCACGACTTCGGGTCAGTTTCAATTTATTTGTTCATGATTTTCAGTTCAGTTATCACGACAAGATATTTCCTTCCATGTCTTTAATGGTGATGGAATGTATTAGTTCTAATAAACAAGGAAAATTTCTTAATTCATAGATTGAAACCTAGAATAATTGAACATGAGCGTTAACCACAAGAATTATAATCCTGACATGGACTACTACAATGTATCTGTAAGCAATAAGTAATTCAAATAAATTTCTCAGAAGCAGATCATATCACATAGCACAACGCGAGAATACAATAATCAATACCACGAGAAAACATTATAACGATTGTAAAAAGTCAGACATGGACACGAAAAGGAATAACAATTTAATCTTACATTTTCGAGGATAAACAAGAAAAATGCACAACGCATTTCACGTCACAGAAAGCAAGACAAATGCTCAGCACACAGAAAATGGTTGCCCATCATTTATAAATCTGTAATGAATGGCAAAACAAACAATTTAAATTTAAAATCCAAAGAATTCCACAAAGGAGTACAAATATTGTAGAACTAAAACTATAGAACCATGTAATATTGTTCCTAGTAGACTAGTAGAGTGGTTTACTAGCGGATATTATTTGAAGTCTTTACAGGCTCATTATATAAGCTTTGCATTTAGAAAATATATTTGGACGGTATTATATATACTCATTCAATGTCGTATTTGAACTCCTTGGTGAACGACGGTAAAATCTCTAAGTACAATATCAGTAAAAATGCCACAAATGAAACCGGTCATCGTAATATTTAACATATGCTTCTATTTTCCGAAACATGGACAGTGAGTAGGTATTCCATCAGCATAGAATGTCAAACATCAACAATATTTTGATTTTCCAAAGAATATCGAAGATATACACGAATTCCTGCATTATTTAACGACGAGACGGCTTCCTCGGTGGCACAATGAATACAGCAAGAGTATAAAAACGGCAAGAACGTCAATCACAACACAAAGATCTCAGGTGTTACAAATATTCCACAAAACAAAATGGTTGATCCGCAATACAATAAAGTTGGTTTCTGAAAACGAAACTGGTTGGATGATATTTTGATTTTATGAGTGAGGTGTCAGGTAAGGCTGTGCTAGCTGTGATTGATGACCCGACGTTTGGTGGAGAGCGAGCCATGGGATCGTTTGTTCGGAGACTGTACCGGGGAATAAGTCTGTTTTCTTCTAGTTTGTGAGGGAGAATTTGATTGCTTCGCTAAACTCCTCGTTTGAGACGGACAGTTCGCTTGTTTGCCCGAAACTTTCTTGGTCTGAGAAGGTGAATCAGTTTGTTTAGTAGAGTTGTTTCTCGACCTGCAGGGAGAATTAGAGCGCAGGTTTCTCTGGTTATGTTCTGGAGATCTGGATCGTGTGGCTCGCCCTGGAGAACGTGATCGGGTTGCAGCAGGACTTCTGGATCGCGTGTTACATGGCGGGGTCTGAGATCGGGTGTTACATGGTGGCGTCTGAGATCGGGTGTTGCGAGGGGGAGTTTGTGAGCGTGGATTACGAGGAGGAGTCTGAGATAGAGCAACTCCGGGAGATCGTAGTCTTGTTACGGGTCCAGGTGATTTAAGGAGTACGGGGTCTATCGGGGATTCCACGACCCTCGGACGCTTGACGACAAACTCGGAGGGTGGGTTTTCTGTTGGCACGGTAATCTGACCCTGGAGGATTTAAATGTTAGACGTTGATTCACGAATTTCAACTTCGAAACTTAAAATTTTGAAGAATAATAGTTTAGTCGAGACAGAAGTTTGTAATTTTTTTAGAAGTGTAACGATGTCTTATGTTGCACTAAAATCATGATTCTAAAAGTGAAAGTCTGTGTAGGAAGCAGTGATGAAGAAAAAAGGTAAGCATTGGATTTGTATGACTTTCATATGTAGGAGGCAGGAGTGGAAAAGGGCAAGTTTGGATCGCTTTGACTTGAGGATGTTGATAGGGTGACATAAAGTAGTATGACTTGAGGATGTTCGTGACATAAAGTAGTAAGTGTTGGACTGTTAGGTCCATGACATGGACTTGTGAAGAGTGACTGTTAGGTCCATGACACGGACTTGTGACAAGAGTGACAAGAGTGACAAGAGTGACAAGAGTGACAAGAGTGACAAGAGTGACAAGAGTGACAAGAGTGACTAGAGTGACAAGAGTGACACGTGGAGTGTGCAGCTTTCTAACCTGGCTAGAGTACAAATCCAATGACTGACACTGGAGAAACGTCCCGTCACTGACCTAGTAGAACTACCATGAGACAAACACGCTTTGTGGAGCAGGAGAATAATACAACGAAATCCGGTTTCTATCTATCACGAGTTACTAAAACAGTAAACAGGTAAAGCTGAGATAGAGTTATTTAGAAAATCTGACTGGACTCACCACAGAATGAGAACATTGTGACACTTGGTCGGGCATGATGACGTTGTCCCATCTTGCATCCCACTCATCCAACATTCCTACCAGTTTCCTTGGGGTCGACCTCAGATAGTAGTTGTTCTCCAACTCAGGAACTCCAGAGAGTTTGGGAGACGGTCCAGCGGCCAGCAAATCCACTTCTTTTGGAGCTGAAATGGGATTGGAAATGTAGATATTGGAGAAACATGAACCTTAGCTTCAACTTTTTCTAAAGACCATTTTATAAGACGACGAAATTAAATCTACATTTTACTTATCAATATTTGCTACAAACCTAGCGGAGTTGGCGAGAACACGTCCAAGTTATACTTCTGTTTTCTGGCTCGGGTGCAGGGACCGTCAACGTCTAACGGTTCTGTGGATCCGTCACTTTTTACTTGAGGTGACAGGGTGTGTGCTAGTCCTGACACTTTGCTGGAATACGAGAATTTGTTAGTCCGATATTAAAGACGTGAGTAAAACTATACCGAGGCCTGAGTGTAGTTCGATTCTATAAAAACTAGATGACGGGGGATTTGTTCTCTTGATAAATTTACCCTCCCCTTATTTTTCGCTGTAATACGTGTCGGGCTCTCACTTTTCAAACAGATTTCAGAGTTCCTTGACTGAATATCTTGAGCTGTTGTCACGAAAAAAATAACAGTACTTCTGATAGTGAAATTTATCATTCAGCCTTAATGATTGGTGGTAAAAATGGAGAAACTACACCACCCTGAGCTTCCTAAGGACTCTGAAAGTTCCCAACTACCAAATTATACTGCGCGTGTAAGAGTACCTACATAAGCGGGAGTTATTGAGACATCGACAACACATTAAACAAGGAATATCTCTGTTTGAACTGCTGATGTTGCCGATAAGACACATGTTGCCGATAAGACACATGTTGCCGATAAGACACATCTCAGTGGAAGGTTACTGCTACCCGCAATCCTGCACAGAGCAGCTTGTCAAGAAAACTCTTCACACCTCGTCCTGATGACGTCATTGTGACTACACACCCCGGGAACTACCTGGACTCCGGAGATTGTGCGACAGATACACCTCACACAGCTTCCTAATCTGCCAGCAGAACATCCTCTCAAAACACGTGATCACAGGATATCAGCTCCCTGGATCAATAGCAACGTGCACATGTCAGGTAGAAACCTGTACTCTGACCCAAGTCCCAGATTGATGAAATCTCATAACCAGTACAGTCATATTAATTTGTTTCCCTCGGACACACGAACCAGAATAATACATGTGATAAGAGATCCAAAAGACGTGTTGTGTTCAATGTACCACCACGCTATATTACGAACACCTTAGTTTGAATACAAGGCCACATTTGGGAAGTTAGTACAATACTTATTAGCGGGTAAAAAGAAGGGACGCTATTGGGACTACAATCTACGATATCTTCGTAACATCAGTCGTAAACCATCGTTCGTCTCACTGTATGGGAAAATTTCCATTATCTTCGAAACACTAACAATAACAACATACTCTACAAGTTGGGATATGAAGAGTTAAGTAGAGATTAACTGGGTTGTACCAGCAATATTAACAGTTGTCTAGGATATCCAACTTGAACTGAGCAGCAGGTGAGTTGAGATCGGCTTTAACACTACGTTTAAAGCTATGAAGGGAAAACAGGGCCATTTGAACAGAAATGTAGTGGGTCTGACGCCCTGACGGGTCAGGGTGGTAAAATGCTTTCCCGGGACGAGAGACAGGATGTCAATCTGAAGACTAGAAGGAAGTTTCACAGTGTCATTGATTTGATTCCACCCCAATATTATCAACATGTCGGTTTTTAGTTGTAAACTTTCTCTAGAATATGATCGTTGATGTAGGATAAAATTTGTTCGTCATGTTTGTCGTTCCATTTGTAGCGTTATCATCAAAATCACGTTCATTTAAAATTAATATAAACCTGTAACCACCTTTCTAACAATACCATTACATAATCGTTTATTTTTGAGTGTGAGGTGACGTTACGAACAATAACATTATGCAGTTCCTATTTCAGAAATTGAACGGTGAGTTTACAAAACTTGTAAGTTCGCCAATCTTTTGTAAATGGCTGACAGAATCGGTATTCGGTGCTCTTATAAAGTTTAATGTATTCTCAAACAGTAAAATAAGAAATTACGTAGAAGTTGAAAGAAAATGAGTGGTCAAAGTAAGTTAAAGAGAAAGTGGAAGAAGCCATAGAAGCTATGTCGAGATGCTGGGCGGGTTGGCCTCGTGTTGCAAGTGGACTGAGCTTTGTGCGCGCCCTGAAGACTTTGTGACCTTTGCATGGGAACAGGATACTAGGCAGCAAGCTGGATCGTCCAATATTAGGTTAGCTTGCTTATCAGGCTAGCTGGGCTATTACCGGACATGCTTCAAGCTGCATTGCACATTGCTAGGTAAGCTCATCTATAGAGTCAGTGCGCGCGCTGCGCGGCGCAATAATGATACACTGAACAATAACAGCTTTATGCTTTAAATTAAACAAGCTCAGAACATGCTGACACTTTTTTGCTTTAAAGAGCGCCAAAAGACGCGCACAATCGGACGCAACGAAGTTAAACAGTTCGTGTACTTCAAAGACAAGAGCTACATTCCATCCATTCTTGACGTTTCACGGAAGACCGCGATAAGCGATAATCGGAAAGGATGAAATAGTCTTAAAACAGACAAATCCATTAAAACTATCTTCAACTTTAATTTGTCTGATTTTTCTACGAATTTGGTTAAGAAATAGCAGGAAGCAGGCGATGTACATGTAGTGTAACATAACACCAAGTATTCTACACTCACTAGGTTCAGTTCAATGTGGTAAATTGTTTGGGTAAACTAACTTACTTTTTAACATCACTACCTCAGACATACTGCAACTTTGACAGATGGCAAAATTTTGATATTCAAATTACTGTCAGCTATTATATATAATTTTTAAATCTTGAATAAAAGATCACAACCACTTGATCAAGCAACGTTTTTTAAGCCACTATGTGACAATGCTATTGGCTAACGGTAAATCATTTCACTAGTGATCAAGATATGGAGGTGATGGCCATTTACCCTACTTGGAGATTTTGCGCATTGATACGACCTGACTGAATAAGGAAGGAATTTAACACGCAAAGACGCGTGTAAATTGGTGTAAGGTGTACATTGTACATGTGTTCGCATGTACTGTGAAGAACTGTAGAAGCTAATTACGAACAATTTGGCGAACGGCCAAGTTTTGAACTGGGAACATTGACCCATCAGGCACTTTGAAAACCTATGTCAGGTTCTCAAGTTCTGTGCAATCTAATTTTGTGCAAGAAACCAATCAAATTGCACCAGGAGTTTGCAGCCGATGTGAAACGACATACTTTCCATCTTTTTTGATGTAAGTTGATAAGGACACTGTAAAATAAGCTACTGGAATCGAATGTCATATCACAAATAGGTATGTGAACAGCGGCATATTTGCAGGGTAAAAAACTCTAGTGTAAACATTAGCATACCTTTTAGATGTGTCCTATGACACGAAGTTAAAAGTAAACGAAAATCTAATTCTCATAAAAGCAGCTCACGCTGACCTGACAGTATATGTCTCCAAAACAGGGTACTGTGCTGTGCAAAAAAGGGGGGGATGTTGTAATGGTCATGGTCACTGTCATACCCTCTCTCTCCCCCCAAATGGAATGACAATAACATTGAACAAACCTGTCGAGGGACTGGGTCCTGTCGTGAGAATCTTTGCTGTGAAGATCTAACAAGAAACTATCCAAGGACAATCCCTCAGAAATCATCTGGTCAATTGCTTCGAAATGTTTGTCTTTCTTCGCGTACTTCAGATGTTGGTCACCCGACAAATGCTGCCGAGAGTTTTCGGAGGTGAGATTATTGATTATTGCCTTCACTTTTAATGTTAAGAGTTTTAAGTCTTTTACAGTGAAGTTTACTTAGGAAAATCCATGGTAAATTTTTGTAACGATAACATAGATAAAGTTTAAAATCTCTAGCCTCCCCTCCAAAGACTGCTCACATGGAATCCAAAGAAACTATTTAAGTCTAAAACCTTATCCATGCGAAATGAATGAGATTTGGTACACAAATATGCGTGTAAAATGTAAATTCACACGAAGGTCGGCACTTACAGTTTCTAAGTTTTCGAATCTGACGTTACATCCTTCGCACTTGCCACCACCCCTCTTCCTTATCATCCCTTTACCGCTGCATAATATTTATTATCAGCGATAAGTCGTGTAATATAATCAAGTCGATGATGATAATCCGTGACGACACACATAAATCTCTCGTCCTATTGTACATAAAGTATAAATCTAATTTGTTTTAGGGTAAGGCGATGCAAGGCAAGACGAAATGTCAAGGAGAAGGTGAAATTAGGTACCTTTTCTTCTTGGCGACGGACACCTCCTTCTTGAGGATACCCCGCACAGTTGTTGGCTTCGTCTGTTGGTTAGCTGGAAGAGAAAGATTACTTCTAACAACAAATTTTTCTTCACTCAGGATCATAAAATCTGAAGATTTACTGATTTCATGTTGTTTATCTCTCAATCTGAAGCAAAAAAAGAGAGTAACCCGAGAAATCGCCATTAAACTTTACGTAGGGACTTTGACTTTTAACGGACTTTCAACAGACGATATTCGGAGAGATTGATCTTTATTTGGTGACTGTTGACATTCCAACATTGATGGTCGACAGTCAAGTCATGACACTCGAATAAAGTAAACAAAATTATTAGTGCAGTAATGGAGATTATAAGGATTACCACGTCATACTCACATTACGTATTTTGCGAGAATCGACAATAAATGTTTTATTGTTGTTGGCGATTATAGAATTTGTTAGGTATCCGCGCAGTACAAATTCAAATTACAGAGGAAAGTCATGCAAAAGCTAACGCCTCTACAGCCATTTGGGGCATTCATTTGTTCCGATTCTTATTTCTAGCGGGAGAAGGAAAGACGAACTTTCATTTTAATCATTTCGATTTCAATACAATAAACATTTTACCGTGGGGGCCGTTCTACCGTCCTTAAAGAGGGTCCGAGTAATTAATCTCATTACCTAATTAATCTCATTACCTAATTTACGAGTAATCCTTCTCTTCTCTGTGTTAAATGGAGAATCGTCAGTGAGAGCTGAGGCGTCTATGGTTTGCCAGGACTGAGCGTCGTCTAATACTTGTGGCTTGTACTTCTTCCCTGTGTCCTCCACCTGGACATACAGTCAATGTTACTTTCTAGCTTTTTCCGACATTCGGGTGCTGGCAAGACCTGAGCTATCTTGACAACTAAAAGATAAGAAAATTTAGAACCTATATCTCCATATTATGTAGTAATATGTATTATGTACTTATAGTTTATACACTCTACAGTTTAAATTCACAATAAACTATACACTCGTGTATAAACAATACACTTTGTAGTAACTAACTTTACACATCATTCCGTGCATCAATAGTAATTGTCAGGCGGCACGCTAGCTCTGTGTGTTTGTTTTAACAAGAGACTATAAAATGATAATCCTGCTAGCTGTATCATCTTAATGCTCCACACGTGAAAGAAATAGCCCTAAAAAGTTAAGCCAAACTCCAAGCCAAAAGAACATTTAACTGTTTAACCAAATCTGACCCCATAAGTGTGCCAATTTCAATGCACGACTAGCAGCGGCTCTAGTTCAAACAGCTATCCCAAGTAAAACGAGATCTGTGTGAAGTGTAATGCACCCCAACTCTCTGCATGATAAACACTAGCAGTAAACTTGTAGAGGGCGGTTGTGTCCCGGAGCCGAAGTGGTCGTTATTGGATTTCATAGCTCGCATGAGACAACGGCGTGACGTCACTAACTCAGAATAAATATGTAGTTGATATGTACATTCCTGGGAGACGTGTTGAATTTATCATGTAGAAAGTGAAGTGTAAATTATTTTCACCTTCATGTACACGCCCCTTAACTTTCGGGACGGGTTTTTTGGGGCCTCCTTTAAACTGTCACGTGACATCTTTGTTCCCAGTTTCTGAGGAAAATGTTAAGTTACAAGAGGTGAATCATAAACTTATAGAGTTGTACTTTAGATGACTTTCTTCGAGCTATCATTGTGGAGAGTGGGATATTATCTGAGGCGACAGCATGACTAGGAATTTTCACTGATAGCAAAAATAACATGATTATCAATATGATCTTATTACAGGGACATGTATCAGCAATCCAGAAGCAAAAGCAACGATATGTCGGTGTATTCGCTTTTCAAACAACATTAGACGAACATCCTGATTTGTGTAAAACAACGTCAGAACAAACATCCTGATTTGAGTAAAACAACATTAGAACAAACATCCTGATTTGTGTAAAACCTTGTGCACAGTAGTGAGCCAGGCAACAAAGTTGTCCACAGTTTTGATGGTAGTTCCCCTTTCTTTGGCTCTAGACCACACGTCACATGAACCCTGGGACTTTGTTACAGATGCCATCTCCATCATCTTGCTAGCACGTGATCTTTGTGACGACTGGGAAAATTTATGTGTGTGTGCTGGTTCTGTATATATTGTCATAGAGAGTAGAGTATTGAATTTACTAATCTAAAATCGATATAGTATAAAGGCCTATATGACAAAACGCTATCAAATTCCATGAGCCTAAAAAGAAAAGATAGGTTACATTTAAGGTATAATAAGGTCAACATAGCCCAAACAAAGGACAACTCACCTGAGGCTTTTTCCATTGGTCTGAGTAGGCCCACTCGCTGTGAGTTGGTGCAGCGTCCCTCATGGACTGACTTGTACTGGAAATTAGGTTGCAATTACAGGATTTTAACATCATTTAGAAGTCTTCACCTAACGTATAACTTTGTAACGCAATTTACTTGTACACAGTACAATACACTTACACTATACCAATGTGCAATTTTGTACACAGCACTGTTTAGTGTTTACACTGTGAAATGTGTATGACGTATGTATACAGAGTTGTTACCAGCCCCGCCTATACACACGCTGCACCAGTTGGCGTTACACAATTCTGTGACTAGTGACCATTACACTGGACAATATGCAGGTGCTTCTCTGAACAGCTGTGTAAAACAGTTCATCTGTAGCAAATTTAAATATTGTCACGGTGATACTGGCGACTGTGAGTAACAACTCTTGTCCATTATCTTGTCCATTTCATTATAGACTGCTTCAAGTTAACCAGTTGAAATTTGAATAATTATAGAGATTGTTTTAACATTATTTAACTATAGCATTCAAAGTTTATTTTAAAGATGAAGCTGGTACAAAAAGATATCGTTGCTAACTTAGCATAAAAACAATGGAGGAAACATCAAAGTTGGCAAACAACTAACTCAGGTCGAGAGAAAGGACTGGGGCCAGGATTGCTGAACGGTGAGCAGGGTGGGACAGCATCTTTCATTTGTGGTTTATCAGTGATCAAGTACTGAACTTCCTTGCCGAAAAAATATTCCACTCTCCCTCCCAATTTTCGAATTTCTTTCTCCAGCCATGCAGCCTGATAAATATTGGCACAATTGAAATTATGATACAGTTTTAGTGCAACATTGGACATCATATATTTAGTTAATAAGATTGTTATATTGTATTTGCTGTAAAATTATACATTTGAATTTGTAAAAACAAGGCTTTAGAAAGAGGTTTCTAACCGTGCTTGTATTTTTGAAGTCAAAATAGAAGACTTTGTTCTCAAGAGCTTTGTATCTTAGGGACCCATTTAAAGATTCTGGACCTGCAAAAAAATATTTTTATACAACAAAGATATCTATTGCAGAGGGCAGATGAAGCCCAGGCTGCAAAAAAGAATCTAGGTTTGATCAAATTTGCATAATCTTTTATCACTTATGCCGCAATGGATTTTATCTCTGTCTTAAAAACGAGTTTCAAACCTAGATTTACCAGGACAACCAGAATCTGGAACAAAGTAAAGCGGTACAAATTTCATGTTGGCTATTCCAACTAAGATAAAATGACCTGATATTTAAGCCCAAAAATTTCTTACCTTTTTGTGGCATTTTCTCACAGTTTTTCTCTCATATGAACCAGCTTAAAATGTCCATTGGCTAAAAAATAGTCATTTTTATCATAAGGAACTGCTCTTGAAAATGACTTCCAACGATACAAGGGCAGATCTCTAAAGGGGGACAGCCCCGTACCAGGGGATTATGATCAACAATCTGTGAGAGTTTGCCCAGATGTCAAGTCTGCCAGATAGTGCTTCGTGGCGACTCTGGGGGATCTAGATCGACACCAAATTAGGTCAATAAAAATATCTGGGCGAAGTTATGGACTGTTGATGGGTTGCTTAAGCCAATAAAATTGCAATCAGCCAAAATCAACAGTTAATAAATAAATATTAAATAATGATGCCAGCATCATCACACTTAATCTCCTAAATTATATATATATAAAGCTTTAAAAATTCAAATAAAAATAAAATACCATGAAAATGAAATCTTAATTCATGTTAATAAACCTTTTTCTAGCTACGATAGAGTTATCTCGAGAGAATGTTCTTATGTCTCATCTTATTCTCAAAATTACTTGACCACTTATGAGATGCCCCCTCAAAGATGGGTCTATGGTTGGATTTGACATCTGGGCCCCTACTACGACAGTAGGCTATTCGTAGTCTTCTGTATCTTAACCTGTACCTGCTAGTATACTTCAGTGATTGTGCTGATGGCTTCAGGGAAAGATCTGATGATTCCAGTAAAAGAGCTTGTGAGAATCAATGTGACATAAGTTTTATTTCAGATTTATTTGAATTGTTTGAGAATTTTATAATTATTCATTTACTAACTAATCAATAAAGAATAAGATTGATATGAATTTCATTTAATTCTTGTACCTATATGAATTTATCTTAAATTGTGAATATTTGAATACAGATTTAGTTTTCACCTTATCAATGAAATCCAAAACTAATTATATTAATACCATGAGTTACTATAATCACTCAACTAAGCCAGTCCCAGCTCAGACACCTGAATATACGTCCTCGATACGTTAGTAGTGCATTGGAACCTGAAAACTGACTATAATCACTGTTCTTTAGGTGGAGATCGACGGCACAATCAATTTCTATGCTTATTGGCAGCTATGAATCATGCATTCCTATAATACTCCTTCTCCCTTAATTGAATTTCCAATCCATTCTGCTTGATTATATGCTCAAGTATTCTTGAACCCCCAAAATGGTATCTAACGTTGTGGTGTGCTCAAAAAAATTATTATTATATCAAAAGCAAAAAAGTAAGAGCACCCCTTTGCCCCGTTAGCTGCCACCCAGATTAGGGTGTAACTGAATCTCCAGGGCTTCTTAACTATCTTAACTTTGACTTTGTCATGATTTTTGTGTTGCTTTGTGATAAATGGCAAGACACTTAAATTTAATGTTTTATTGAAATTAATTTTTTGTTGAGCTGATGACTCTGGTGAAAGTGCTGGTGACAGTGGGAAATACTATAAGGAGCATGTAAGATTACGTCCAAGGTTTGTTCGACAATGGGTTGTGTCTGGCTGTCAAAGATCTTCAGAATGGGTGCTTCTTGTAATGAACTCTTTTTGGATGGGATGGTAACCTCGGTCTGGTCGCTTGGAAACCATAAGAATTCCAGTTTAGAAACCGAGTTTGGAGGTTCGACCACTGATGAGATGCCTCCTCAAAGATGGGTCTATGGTTGGATTTGACATCTGGGTCCCTACAACACCAGTAGGCTATTCGCAGTCTTCTGTATCTTAACCCGAAATTAAAGACTTCATCAGAAATATCCCTGAAGTTCTCACAAACATAAATTTGAAAAGCTTCATTCACTAACCAGCTTCTTATTCCTAACCCTATAATTGTTGCTTGGGTGTTGGTGTGGCAGAGTGCTGACAATTGATCAGATTTATTCGGATTCGATCAAATTTGCCTTTGACAACTCCAGCCATTAAGCCACTAACATGAGGTACATTTGAGACTAATAGATAAACCTGGAGCCACATCCAACACCCAAGCAACGGTTATAAGGTTTGGAATAACAAGTCAGTGAGTGTGCATATTCATAACTCCCTAACCTGCTTTGCAGCCGGCATTCCAACCAATCATGCCTCATGGTATGCTGTGTAGAAAAAAAGCAGCTTGACCAAGCTTAGGAACTAATTTAACCCTAAATCACGGTTCGACATTTATTTGGCTTAGTCCAACAGGAGCTGCATCATGCATAGATCCAACAGAGTCCTTAGTATAGCATCAAAGACAATTGCCCCAATCACCCCGATTGAAGTCCAATGCCCTAAGCTCTGTACCACTCAGCCGAGATAACTCTTTTACTTGATAACTCAAAGTTAGCCACACATCTTAGCCACTTTAAATTATGAAGTTTGCTGACATGGCGCTCTTTGTAGTCTATGCAATCAAACTGTGTTATTGAGTTCATTGCAAGATTTTCAGGATGCCCTCTTCTTGAAGTGTGATGCGGCAATTCTAAATTGAATTATATGTTATAAGTGTTCCAAGACGGATTTTGAAATAATGTAATCTAATCAGTATTCTCAATTCTTCTGCATCAATTAACGGGCGATGCGCGTCCACGATTCTTCGCTCGAGGAGCAGGTGTGACGCGCGCGAAGCGATGACGGTAGGTTGTAAGCCTACAACTGCATCAATTAACAATTTTAGGTCAATGTGTGGAAACTTTCGGATTCCCTGGCAACCCTCATCAGCCAGATTCAGAATAAATAACAAATTAATTGGACTCTTTAGCTCTTCAAGAATCACTCAAAGTTAGTTGGTCAATGGAGACTTGTAGGTTGATAACCTACTGTCGCGGCCATCACAAGCTCTTACGCATTTCTGGCCTGGCGACATTCTAGACGCGCATCGCCTGTTGAATGGAGACGTGCGTATGGTTCAAGTAAAAACGAAAAACAATTTCAAGAAAAACGAAAATTTTATAAATCAAATCATAAATATAACACATGCTAAAAATCCAAAGGTGTGATGCTGTCAAGTGAAAAACTTGAAAGTTAATAACCTGGTCTGTACCAATCACGCGCTTTCCCGTTGCTAAACATATGTAGCCCTGTGTGAGATTTGTACTTGCTAAGTTTTACCTTACCAGGAGCTAATTACGCCGCGCGCGGCGGCTGCTACGCCACCTCTTGTCGCGCGCGCGGTGCGCGAAAAAAGGGATTTGGTCATAGTTATGGTTAGAGCAATGCTAAGCCAACATAGCTCTGTGGTTCGCACTCCGTGCGCTGCGTTTTATTGGGACGCACACTGTGAGCTTTTACGTTGCGTGTCCGTCTCAATTTTGTGCTAATGGCTAAGCTTGCACAAAGGTATACATGTTTAGCAAATTTTGCGCAAGATAAGTACAAGCGCGCGCCGCACAGCGCGATCCGAGCCACAGGGCTATGTTGGCTTAATTAGCAATGAGCAAGCTTTCACGCATTTTGGAAAAATTTTTAGACGCTTTTACTTTGTTAGCAAAAGCCCATTAGCGGTATTTCCTCGAATTCTTATCGATGACCAAGGTGCAAGTTGTTATTTTTGAGCGGCTAAGCTTGCTGCTCTAATCCGTGCGCGTGCGTTAATTGTGAAAATGATATGACATATAATATATCAATCAAATTGTTTATTCATTACTTGTTTAATTATAAATGCACAAAAGGGCTATCAGCTATGGTCAGAGCAAGCAGCAGGTCAGGCAACGTATGACAATAGCAGCTGCGCGCGTTGACGAGATGATATCCGTCTAAAGTTCTAACGAAAGAGCAGAAAACTGCGAGCCGCGCGCGGGTCGGGTAACATCTCGACAACTGCGCGCGTAGCGCGCGTAAGCACTTAGTTTGAAAGCCGGTAGGGTCACGACTGTTATGTCAATATTATGGTGATTTTTTCGGGTGGTTCAATTATAGAGGGAAGGAGGGGCAAAATGGTGAAAATTTGAAGACGTCATATGTAAACGACATCATGTATACTACTTTTTCACCTAAAAATCTGTTGTCGAGGTGTTACCCGACCCGCGCGCTGGCGCGGCTCGCAGTTTGCTGCTCTCCTGGCGAGGTTTTTTCGTTAGAACGTTAGACGGATTTCATCTCGTCAAAAGATCTGGATATGTACTTAGCCCGGAAAACTAAGTAAAAATCCATGCTTTACGGAATGTTTAATAAAAAATTGAAGCTTCCTTGCACTTTGTAGGCCAATTTTTAGTGTAACACCATTCTTTTGTATTGCTCTCAAGATTTTACTTCCCCGATCTCAGATCGGCGATCTGATGTTTATTACTTAAGATATGCTCCATCACACTTCAAGAGCAATGTGTCCTTGATATCTCCCAATGAAATGAATTACACATGTTTAACTGCAATCTCAGTAAACTATTACTTACTTCGTAATCGTTACTTCGTTGAGTTTATCATGTAGGTGAAAGGCCATCGTATGTCATAACAGCCTGGCTCCTGCCCAGTCTAACAGAGAGTTAGAATTTGCACAGGAGTATCCCCGTATAGGTGGGTTATCTGTAAATGTAGCAAGGAATTGGGAGAGTTTTTCCTTGAATGCTTGGAATGTTTTGAGCGACTTGATTTCTGCAGGCACCACGTTCGAGAAGCGTGCTCCCAACAAGGACTGGTTTCTTTGAGAGCATCCTTTCACAAGTGGAGGGGTGATTACCATAATTTCCCCTTCTCGAGGTCTCGCAAAACTCCATGCCAATATCGTTTGGAGAGAGGCCTCTCCAAATCTTCCACTCTTGCAGGATGATGTAGCGCTCACGTCTACGTTGCAGAGATGAGAGACATAGGAAAATATATGATATTAAATATAGGCAAAAATCAATAAATCTTTGTAACCAATGCAGAAGACGGAGGAAAATGTAAGTTGGTCAGTCAAGAAAGAATGTCAGTTAAACAACAAGCTGTGACATCTGTCCAATTCTTCTTGTTGTTGATATTTGTTTTTGTTTTTGATCTACAAAGCACAACATTACAGTAAACTGCATAATTTGAGAATGTTATAGGTTGGGTTTCCTGTTGCGCCCGTGCTACGCTTCCAAACCAATTGAAACTCCTTTTGTTATTAACACAAGGTAATCTTCAGTAAACAGGGAAGGAACGTCACCAGACGTCTACACAAAATAAAATAAAATAACCTGAAGAAGATATTAGGTGTAAAATATCTTCTAAACCAAAACACATTAAAGATAAACTGAATGTAACACAAAATCATATACCAAGTAAAACATCAAATACTATTCAACACTACTTACCGGCTGGTTGGTGACTGCCCTCCAACCGTAAGCGAGTCCACTCAGACCACGCCGGTTATTCAGATTCCAAATAAAGACATCAACCCGTCATTGCTAGAAAAGAAAGTTTGAGTTAGGGAAGTTGGCTCGGTAAAACAGAAAAGGAAACCGAGACCAAAACCAACAGAGAAGGCCAAGGTGTCTGGAACAACTTGGTACTGACGTTCCTAAAACACTATTTATCCCACATGTGGGGCAGTTACATCCTTGTAGACTTACTTATAGTGGACTCCAATCTCCTGACAATCAACTCCCTCACAAGCCGCCTCTGAAACGTAACTGCTCCATCGTGAGTGGTGCTGATTATTTGGTATTTACACTGCAGCTCTCCGTCACATCTACCAGAGATAATATTTAATGTTGGATAAATCCAGAATCCTCCTTATAGGCTTGTTTGATGTTCTCCTTGACGATGCAGGATGAAAAGAAAACTTCTAGACAACTTCAAAATAGCTCTCATTCTTACACTTAAGGTTCACTTCCTGGATTTAAGGAATTCAAGCTGTATGATATCGCTAAACAAATCTGCTGATGAGTGAACACTACGATTTAACAAAAAAGTAAACGATGAGACGAGATGAGCATCGGTAGTATTTAACTATTTCATGTGCTCAGAAATCCTAACTTCATAAACTATATAACCTAAAAAGTTCACCATAGCATTCAACAATTCTTTTCAATTTCACAATTATTTGTATTGTATTGTATTTGTTACACCTGTACCCAGGCTTTTACAGTTATACTGAAGGGGCTCCTGGAAGATTCTAGATCTTTTAACGGAGACCCTCCTCATTTAACCCTCAATCACGGTTTCCCGGTCATTCGGCTGAGTCAACCGAAGAAGATTGCATAGGCAAATGCCCTTAGCGCACTCCTCTAGGATTGGCGGAACTGGGAATCGAACCCCCGATCTTCTGCGTAGAAAGTCGGGATAGATACCACTACACCACCAACCCATGCTTCAATGTTAATGCGCGAATTTGACTCTCAACTTATGTTTCTGGAGGAATCTCTGTAGTGTATGTACTTCTGGTTACATGTCGATTTTGCCCTCTGCTAAACTTTACACGCGAGTTGCTGTGCCTATTCTTAACGGTGTTATACAACATTGACTGGTCCATTAGATATTAAGGATGATGCTCTGGACTTTGATTTTCTCAACAATGCTTGGTCTGTAATGTTTCAGTAGAGTGAGCAAGTCAGGAAATTGACATATTGCAAAAATGTTTAACGAAGACTTAAGTATCAGAATTGGACAAAAAAATATTGGCTAACTGTTTGTTTGAAGGCTATCAGGCTGCCCAAGCTAGCAATGCGAAGTATGAAGCAGCTAAACTTTGTTTAGAGAGAATCAAAACAGAAATGATTACTCTTTAACAATCAGTTTTGAAACTACAGCAGTAGTTACTCGAGAGTCAGTCTAATCACACAGAATTGTCCGCTGTTGTTGTTGTTGTAGCTTTGAAGTTAGCGTAAAGTTTAACATAGAATCATCTCCCTTGCGTACGCCAGGATGAGTCCCAGGTTCTTTGTCAACATCCCAAGTGGGACATCGTCATCTCCAAAGATATCCTGTATTTTTCTTGTGTGCACACTAACCAATGCTGGACCTTTGCTGTTGTTGATAGCGCTGTCGAGAATGGGATAAGGTCTTATAGTGAAGTTTTTTAGATACAGTTAGGAAATCAGTAGTTCCAGTTTTGTCACCAACGAAACTCAAAAAAGCTGTGAAAGAAGCTGTATCAGATGACGATCGATCAAGAAACGTTGTTGTATTTGAACTTAAAGAGCAGGAATTAGTGCATGTAGATAATCAGATAACGGAATTGTTTGATACCCTTGATGAAAAACCGAGTTTTCATGCTGTTAGGATTGGACTGCAGTCCAAGGATAAGAAAGTCAGACCTGTGAAGATTTCCTTCCGCAACGCTGAGATCGTTCATAGAATCCTTACAAAGGCTAAGGACTTGAAAAACTCTACAGAATACCGAAAGGTGTACATCTCACTGAACAGAGGCCCCGAAGAACGGACCAAACACAGACAGTTGGTGACAGAAATGAGACAATTAGCAGCTCAGAAAAACCCGACCATCGTTTTTGTGAGAACATGATGATTTGCGTGTGAACATGATGATTTGTGAATCCTGCAACCATTTCTCAATGAATGTATAATATTAATTGCATACCATATATTATTATAATTAATTTTCAATATGTGACTGTTGTACTTCAGCAAAAAGTATTTTTACGAGTAGGCCAGGGTATCCAGGGGTGATAACAAGCCCAAAGCACGATTATCCCGCACCAGTACCCTGGCCTGCCCGTTTTTATGCTTCACTGATCATTGTTTGCCATATATGTATCAATATGTATTGATTGCGGTTAAAGTTTGTTTTATTAAAGTTTGTTTTATTTTATCACCATATCTAGTGATATACCTTGCTTAGCAGCAGTTAAATTTGCCTCGAATAATCGATTGCTACTGACAATAGCTTGTTTTCATCTCTCATTTTTCAGTATTCACTAATTTGAATAAGAAGAACAACCAACAAATGAAAATTGTCGAAATGAAAAGGTGCAAAAAAACTCCAATACTTCAAAGCTTCCATAAACTACCCCATCTCAATCTCTCTGTATAGTGTATATGATACTGAGCTCGGTCCCCAAATTATGGATATCAGGTACACTCCTTAACACCAATCCACCTTTTCTTCGTTACTGCCCGATCAAATAACAAGGAATTTCTATTATTCGAGGATCGCATAGGTAACGTTTATCAGCTCCTGAGTTAGTAAGACCAGTTTAGTACGTACTATGTCAACATGCAATGTACTAGTGTGCCGCACTCAAGTACTTGACAACTCATTTCGGCACTGCACTGATTGCTTTTTGTAAGTATTGTGTTGGTTGATCTTGTGTAAGATTTGCCTTCTTGTGTTAACATTTGCAATGTCCAACCAATGTGATGAACATACGATCAAGACGATAAAGAGACTGATCAGACGAAAGGTGTGTATTGTATTAAGTAAATGTACAATTTATTAGCTCTCTTAATCCTAAAATGTCATGTTTATGGTAATCACTTGAGAAGCATGCCTAGAAAACATCAGGTCGAACAATAATGTGTGGTTTGGTTTTGTACACATTTTCATTGTCGGCATTTCTGAATCAAATGTTCGTAATTTTTAATGATTCTCCATGTTAATCTTTTTGTATTGATATTTTATGTTACCGACATTGAGATTCGATTTGATTTTACTTTAGCTATCGAAAACATGCCTGCTTGTTTTAAACGATAAAACGACTGTTTTTATTTATCGTAAAAAGTTTCTGAAACAAAATCATAATACGTCCAAAGCTGAGCTTATTTCACCAGCTGAATTTGATTTTTGTGCATGTCAAATTTAAGCTCCAAATAGGGCAATCATTGGCACACCAGAATTGATTTTTGCGATGAATTACCTGGTAAAATATTAGAGTGTTAACACAATCGCAAAGCCAGTCATTTACGCTGCTTTATCTAGCTCGAATTTATCTAAAATTCAAGGATATCTACATTTCAGAGAATGGCCGAGAGCATCAAGGTTGCGGTGAGGGTTCGCCCTTTCAACACCCGTGAACTGGAAAGAGGAGCAAAACTGGTAATCGACATGCAGGGAAACCAGACCATTATCAATCACCCCAAGGGTGAAGTAGACCCCAAGAAATTCAGCTTTGACTACAGTTACTGGTCACACGACGGCTACAAGGAAGATGACGAGGGGTACATGCATCCCGAGGATCCGCGATACTGTGATCAGAAGCGTGTTTTTGAAGATCTCGGCGAAGGAGTACTTACCAACGCATGGGCTGGGTATAACTGCTCCTTATTTGCCTATGGCCAGACTGGAGCGGGCAAGTCGTACTCTATTGTTGGTTACGGGGTAAACAAGGGTGTTATTCCTGTGGTTTGTCAGAAGCTTTTTGCTAAGATTGAGGAAAAAGTTGTAGCTAATCCGAAAGATGAATATGAGGTGACATTGGCCATGATAGAAATTTACAACGAACAAGTGAGGGATTTGTTAAATCCTTCCACCTTAAAAATCAAAGGAGGGTTAAAAATAAGAGAGCACCCAAAAAAAGGTTTTTATGTGGACAAACTAACCTACCACAAGGTCGGGAGCTACGAAAGCATCGAGATAAAGATGGACAACGGTACAAAAATAGAACAGTCGCATCGACAGCAATGAACGCAACAAGTAGCCGAGCTCATACGATCGTTGCCTTATCTTTCGTTCAGAAGACTAAAGAGGAAGGCCAACAAGCGATGACGAAAACCTCTGTTATCAACTTGGTCGATCTAGCGGGCAGTGAGAGAGCAGCTTCTACAGGGGCTGCAGGAGACAGGTTGAAAGAAGGAGCAGCTATCAACCAGTCTCTCTCGACACTCGGTAACGTAATTGCTGCTTTAGCTGATGTTGCTGCCGAGGGAAAACCTCCCGGGAAATCTAAAGTAATCGTCCCCTTCAGAGATTCTTCCCTTACTAAACTGCTCAAGAACGCGTTAGGCGGAAACAGTAAGACTGTCATGATGGCAGCTGTGTCTCCAGCCGATATCAACTACGACGAGAGTTTGTCGACCCTCAAATTTGCTGACAGAGTGAAGCGTATCAAGACTGTGGCGGAGGTTAACGAGTCCCCGACAGAAAAGTTGATCAGAGAGTTGAGGGAAGAAAATCAGAAGTTGATGAAGATGTTAGGAGGGCAGGGTATTCCTGCAAATCTTACAGATGTTTCGGGGGGCGGGGAGGTCTCGGAGGAAGAAAAGGAGAGAATTAGGAAAGAAATAGAGGAAGAAATGAGGGCTCAAATGCTGGAGAACCAAAAAGCACTCGAAGATTCTAGTAAAAGTGCTGCAGAAAAGCTTGCCGAAATGGAAAAGGCAATGGAAGAGGAAAAGATAAAAAGACAAGCTGAAGACGAAAAAAGGAAGAAAAAACCATATCTGTGGAACCTTAATGAAGATCCTGCTCTTTCAGGTATAGTCTGTCACGTGATTGAGAGGACCAAGGTTCTTGTTGGAAAGGGGGACAAGTGTCAAGTGAAGCTTACTGGCTTAAGTATCATGGATGAACATGCCCTTATTGAAGTTGACAAACAGAACATTTATCTGACTGCCCGAATGAACGCTAAAATCACCCTTAACGGCGAAAATGTTGTAGCCAAAACTGAACTTCATCATAATGATAGGCTGTTGTTCAGTGCGGGTCATGTCTATGTTGTTCATCATCCGTACCAGTTTAAGAAAGCTGCCAAGGAAGGAAAAACGTACTCGCCCATTACATGGGATATTGTACAAACAGAGATTGCTGAGCATTCCGGTTTTGACGTTAACAAAAAGGGAAAAACAGAGGAAGAGATCCTCTTACAGGAGGATCTGATATCAGTGATGCCCATGGTTAACGAGGCCAATGCTATCAGCGAAGAGTTGGATAAAAAGAAGACGTTTGAGATTGCCCTAGTTTCACCTCAGGCTCGTGGTATGAGCAAGGGAAGAACTGAAGTGATGGTAAAGATTGTAGACTTAATCCATGGAAACTCCTGGCTGTGGGATCGCAACAAGTTTATAAATCGGAAGTACAAGATGCTGGAAATGTACCAGAATCATGTGGATGGGGATGCTGACTGGGACCTCCCTCAGGACATAGACCCGTTCTACGAGACTGTCGCTAGCCACGTGTTGATCGGACAAGCTCAGATTCATCTCAAGTGTTTGACATACCTGATAGGGTTTGACGAAAGTGTTATTATCACAGATTATCAGGCTCAGGAAAGAGGTTATCTTCAAGTTCAGATAGTTCCGCTGAAGGAGAATGAAACCCCCATTGAGGATGAAGATGACGATTATTTTGTGGAGGAACCCTCAGAATTAGTCGGTAAGAGTATGAAATATAAATTCAACGTAGTCGGTGCTAAAGGACTTCCTCCTAAAATGTCGAATGATGTTTATTGCGAATTCAAGCTCTACCTAGAAGATTCTCCCAATGAAACTGATCGCGTGACCTCCAAAAATCCCGATTGGAACTGGTCTAAAGTTTTCACCCACTCTCCTGTCACAGACCAACTGTTAGAGTATCTTAACGATGAGCCACTAATCGTCAAAGTTTGGGGAAAACAGCGGATCGAATCTGTTTCCAGTGCTCAAAACTTAACCACAAAGGAGCTGAAATCAGTAAAGGAAAAAGAAAAGATTGCCACATACATGAAGAAAGTGTCAGCTGGCCAGGGTGGTAGCGGTGGTGAACTTGACCTTGGTGCTGCTTTAAAGAAAGTGGAACACATGCTGCTCATGGTCAATGAGATCAAGAAATTGTCTGATGACGCGAAGGCGAATGATAAAAGTACAGTGGACGTTTCCGCGATTGATGCAGTTCTGACTCCAGAACGAATGAAGTTAGAGGATGTCAGTAAGGTGATTGAGGATGAGAAGAAAAACCCAAACAGTCAAGTCTGCTGCATCAGTTGATTCCTACTCCACAATATGACCTGCTGATGCATGCCACATTTACTAAATTACTATATCAATTTTGTTTCACATTGAAATACAATTCTCCTCGCACTGCCATGATAAGATAAAAATGTAATATTTGACGTGTTTTCAGTATGTTTGTGATCGTGCCCAAATATATTTCAGGCGATGTTAAACGTCTGCTCGATAGTATGATTCATGATCAAGTATGTATGCTCGAAACTCGTGTAAGCAGGTTATTCATGACTCATGAGTCATGTGTAAGTAGGTGTAAGTCATGAGTCATGTGTAAGTAGGTGTAAGTCATGTATATGTGTAAGTAGGGGTAAGTCATGTATATGTGTAAAGGGGTACGTACGATTTTATTTATATTGTCGATGGGAGGTTTTTTGTCGCTGACTCTATCGGCTCAGTAGTCTGCTTTCTTAGATTCCGTGATGAGTAGTATTTGTGACAATGTTTGTAACGTAAGTTACTATGGGAACTTCAAAACTTCCTATGACTTATATCAAGTAAATCTCCAGCACAACGGAAATGTTTATGTACCAGCTGATGTTTGCAATGTACCGTGCAGAATAATTTTATAACAATTTGTCTAATCTGCAATTTCTAATGACAGTAATTTCATAGATGTTTCTGTAATTGATATAAATTCATGACAAATTTGCTATTTATAGCTATATATTGACTCTTAAGTTGACGGGAATAACAAATTTCTTGTAGATGATATTCTCACGATAATACCAATCATTGAATTATATGTACATCATTATGCTAGTATTCTTTTTGAATAAATCATCTAAATTGTAGTCTTAACATGAAATTTACAATTCTTCATATCTCATTTAACAGTTAATATAAAATCAGGACAATTATGGTTTTGTGAAGATGAAAGTACCTATAAACTAACGTTAAGGATTGAATAAACTAACAATTAAACTTAGGAGCTAAGGATGGAGTATGGGGTTCCACAGTATGCTGAACGCAAGGGGTCGCTCCTCTTACGTTCAAATCATTGTTCATTTAGAAAGGGAGTACGCAATACAAACTGGTAGGACATGCTTTATTGTTACTATCACATTGTGGCTTCATGCAATGCACCTGATTTTCCCATTTGTTGCTGCCATTCACTATTGACATGGTTCATGTTTATAGGGATGAACTATCACAATAACGTGTAGCTCTTCAGGCATCAGATGAGAGAAGCAGAACCAAAAGACTACGACATAACAGATCCCCAAAACTACAACCTTCATAAGTCGACATATTGTAACGGAGTCGGCCACATTGCTAGAGGCAACGTTAGTACACGTGTCACGTGTTTTACTGTTATTTCACTCCGATATAATTTATATTTCAAGGGTCGCTCACAAAATGAAACTTTTGGCAGCCCCCCCCCCCCCCCTGATTACGCAATCTAAGTCTTACCCCTCTTCCAAGACCAACATATTTCTGGAATTTGACCATAAAAGATGATTAAATTTTTACAGTTTGTAGTAAGAAGAGTTGAAAAGTGTTTAATTCATGTAAAATTTGCAAACTTAGTTTAAAAAACAACAGAAATTTCGGGAAAATGTGGGAGATTTTGAAAAAAATTTGACTACGCAATCATTGCCAAAAGTCCCTCCCCCTTTGAGCAAGCGTAATCATCTTAAACCAACTCCCCTAGCTGACTACGCAATATGCAAACAGCCCCTTAATAAGAGATGTTTTTACAGGAGAAGCCCCCGATAAGTGAAATGAAAGAGCGAATGGCGGATCTGCACAAAAAGTCAGACTTCCAGAAAAAAGAAGTTCACAAGTTTATGTTGGACCAGGACGCTTTCAAACAAGTCAACTGGCAGAAGTTTGTACTACCGCAATTCCATCTATCCACTTTAGATTGGACATTTTCAGTGCCCTAGTGCAAAGCAGGCTTGATTTTTGTGACAAATTCAAAACCTTAACCGACAATAATATGGTACGTTTTGACCAATTCACAGTATCTTTCACCTCAACCTATTCAACATATAATTTAAATCCTCGATATAACTCAGAGTGCAGGAGGGCGGTATAGTACGACATGCCCCCAATCACAACGTCATGTTTCTTGGAACTACCAGTAAAGAAGACTATAAACCTCCATTTGAATACAAACCCTATGTGATCGTAAGTACGATATGTATGTATACATACATGTATGTATGTATGTATGTATGTATGTATACATACATGTATGTATGTATGTATGTATACATACATGTATGTATGTATGTATGTATGTATGTATGTATGTATGTATGTATGTATGTATGTATGTATGTATGTATGTATGTATGTATGTATGTATGTATGTATGTATGTATGTATGTATGTATGTATGTATGTATGTATGTATGTATGTATGTATGTATGTATGTAATGTATGTATGTATGTATGTATGTATG
>JH154726.1:43978-57221 GCA_000226015.1 Mnemiopsis leidyi | reverse complement strand
TAACCAATCCTTCATTTATCCTATCATTCAATTTAAAAAATGCATGTGGTCTAGAACAAATTAGAAATCCTGATAAAATAACTGAAGTAAAATAACTAAACGGTTTTATTTCTCTGCATGTTGCTCGGCATGTATGATTTCTCTTAAACTCTTGTAAGCTATTTCTGCATGTCTTCTCTTTTTGTATTGTTTGTATTGATAGTTTTTTAATTGCTAACCTTTTAATGTTTAGGATACTCTGTATCACTCGATGACGAGTACAAGTCTTTTATAGATGGGTTTGTGCATTGCAAGAGGAGCTTACTAACGTTACCCACCTCCTTGTACTGTATATTGTGATCTGCATGAGTTTACTCAAAGTTATGTTATCACTCGCTTCACTCAGAAATTGTGTGTGTCACGTGTCGAAAAAGAATACACGTTTATGAAGGCAATAGCTTATCAATTATTCAACTATGATAGGTCTATCATTGGTTGCATATAAATAATATATAAAAAACAATGAAAATAAAATAAATGCAAGTAAATAAGAGCAAATGAGAACTGCTTCTCATTAAAAGGTGTAATTCAAACCGTATAAAATTTACAATTATGACAATACACATCATCACAGCGCTTGTTAGTCTGGCTCCTTCATCGCTCAATAATACTAGTCGCACCTTTAATATATACAAAATAATAGAAAAAAGCAATAAAAATTGGTCTTTACTAACATTATGCATTTTTGTAGTTAGAACATCTGAATAAAGATTTACACACATATACAATATACATACATGTTACATGGCGAGGTCTCCATCCAATTGAAGGATAATTCTGCGTCTGCTGTCTAATATATCAACAGTATTTATTTTCTAGTATAATGTATGAATTAATTATACATTAAATACCCTGTTTTTGACAAGATTATTTCCGTCTAACGTTCTAACAGCTTTTAGCTGCGAAAGGATCGGGTATTACCGCGACAACCTGCTCTAAACACTTGGTAACTTTGTCAGACCCTGTCAGACCCTCATTCGAAGCGGAAGTAAAAATTCGTTGGAATAAAATGTAAAATGTGACGGAGGGTGTATGTTTTCTAGGTGTTACCCGACCCGCGCACGGCGCGGCTCGCAGTTTGCTGCTCTCCTGTTTCGTTAGAACGTTAGATGGATATCATCTCGTCAAGGTGCATGCTGTACAACTGCACTACCTGCCACTTTGCACTTCTGGCATGCGCGCCGCAAAAATTACATGCAACATGGGAGTTCCAATAAAGCGCGATTCACCAGGCTATTTTGACTTGGCAAGAGCAACACAATTGCTAAATTGTTTATATTTATTGCTATTAACCAATATAGCCCAAATGTATGAGCTCGCGCGGCTCAAAATTATGACATTTCGCCAGCTTAACGAGATTTTATCCGTCTACCGTTTTAACGAAACGTTAAAAGTCGAGTATCACCGCGACAAGTCACTAGCTCGCTAACACCGTGCTAAGCTTAGTCACCTAATACGCGCGGCTGCAGCTGGAAAAGGCCTTTGGCTAGAGCTGAGTAACTAAGCTTACATGCAACATGGCCATGTGGCAGTGTGGCTTGCGCTGTGCGCGCACAATTGGGATGCATTATATTGTTGCCTTGCGTTGTCGAGATGTTACCCGACCCGCGCGCGGCTCGCAGTTTTCTGCTCTCCTCGTTTAGAACGTTAGACGGATATCATCTCGTCAATGCCTTGCGTTGCGGCACAATTTCAATTTTCAAATTAAATTTTCAATTGCGCGCGGGGGCCGGGGGCTGCCGCTTTGCGGCAGCATGTCAGGCATCGTCTGACAACACGATTGTCGCGGTGATATGATAACCGACTCTTACCGGGCGATGCGCGGCTCTCTCTACGTTTCCCTCCGTTCATTAGCCTGAGGTCCCCAGGCAAACCGACTCTCGCAGCTCAAAGCTGACGGTTATGATCCCGTCAAGCACATGATTGAAATCATCGCTTATTTCAACTATCGATGATTTATAAAATAATAATTGATAATCAATATTTGTTCAAATATTTAATTAATTCCATTTCTCAATTACAATAAAACAATAAATTTCAATAAAACAATAAATTTAAGTTTCTTGCCATTTATCACTAAGCAACACGAAAATCTTCTCCAGAAGCCTTGGAGATTCTGAAGGGGCCTTCTTGTGTAGGTGCCAGCTTGATGGCCGTTAACTACGTTTTGGTATCCCGATTCCCGTCATTATATTACAGCATTTTAGCATGTTTGTATATTCATTGATGTAATTAATTGCTGAAATATTTTGAAAAGTTTTCGATAAAAAATATACATCTTTGATCTTTGATCATTGATGATTTATGGATTATTCATTGTTTGACTTTGTCCGACTCTCATTCGAAGCGAAAAGAGACTAAAATTAAAATGCTAAAAGGGTGCACGCTGCCTTGTCTGAATTTGTCCTACCCTCATTCTATGGGAAAAGTGTTGTAGAGTTGTTGTGAATTGTTGCATTTATAACGCCAGGCAATAAAGTTTCCATCCAGATTAAAGAGACATGTTTTTTCGAGAGAGATGTTAAATGCTTGCATGCAGATGAATTGTAATGACCTGGTGAATAAAAACTTTAGATTAATATAATCTCCAGTCAATAACCGGTTTAACAAAAACAATTTACTGGAATCAACAATAAGTAAAATTTCATTTTTTCTCAAAATCAGTTTAACATTTTTATTACATCAATTAGTTACTTCACATTGTTTACCTCTCCTTTGAAGCATTTTAAATATGGCTGAACAAATTTTATTCCTTCACATTTCTAATTCCTCACATTGTGGACTCATTTTGACACTAATTTTTATTTTTCTATCATCAAGAGGAAAATTAGCTCCTTTTACAGTCATCTCATCGGAATCATTTCCATCTGCCAACGATTTATCTTTGGTCTCCAGCTGTAAAAATATTGTTGCCACACTCGAAATGACCAACACTATTACTAAGACAGTTATGCTGTGGCTTATTTTAACAGAATCTAAGTATTCTGTCAAAAATGTTCCAAGTGCTGCTCCTACTTTACTAAATCCATTGTGAGCTCCAGTTGCTGATGACCTGGTGAATAAAAGCTATATGAGTTATTACAGCAAGACTGTTATGAAAACTTTGGTGATTGATCTGTGAGATTTTATTCAAAGCTCGAGAGACACTTCGGCTTGATTTAGATAGTGGTTTTTTCCATCAGGTATTTTACTGGTGATTAATTTCTCTCATTTAATAAATAAATAAAGAAATGAAAATATACATTTTCAGTTTCATTCAAATTTTTTAGTGTTATTCAATCTTTTTAGTTTCATTCATTTAGTGACATAACAAAGCCCCGGCAGTATGGGCTAAGCCAGGGGTCGAGGTCCTGAGGGGGCACTAAATCGTCTTGTCTGGCTTTGTCAGATCCTCATTCGAGGCAAATATCTAATTTGTATTTTTTTAATTTGTAACACCTGTACCCAGGCTTTAACAGTTGTACTGAAGGGGCACTTGGAAGATTATAAATCTTTTAATAGAGGCCCTCCTCATATTACCCACAATCATGGTCTCCTGGTCATTTGGCTGAGTTGACCTAAGAATATTGCATAGAGAAATGCCCTAAGCACTGCTCACTCCTCTAGGATTGGCAGAAATGGGAATTGAGCTTCATTCTCTCTGAACAAAAATCTTGAGAAGGTGCTTGTGCTGTACAATAAATCGTTATAAACTTCAATTTTTATTTAGTTTTTTGGCAATTTTTCAAGAATTAACCAGAAGTGCCATATGGGGGCCAAGGGGAAACTTTTGGTTAGGCCACTGTGCGCATCTCAGGTTGATTCATTTTGCTATTCTGTAACCCTCTTGAAGTTAAGTTGTAATGTTATGTTACAGTACCTTGTGTAGAGTGACAATGGTGTTTGGATGGATGCATTGAAATCAACAAATGTTAAAATGATTAACATAACTCTGCTCAGTGTGTGATTTTCAATACAAGTACTTAAATTGTTGTGGTGAATTATGTGACTACAATTTGATACATGTCGGAAAATAAATAATATTTGTCCACCTCAAGTATGTTGGATAGTTCTCTGGAACATATAACCAAAGAGTTGCCACAGAAATTCCATAAAAGTTAATTACTAAGAACAGGTTAATGTACACCACAACAGGGTTAATACAGATAAGAAGCAGCACTGTTGTTGCAAGTCCTCCCCAGAACGAGTACCATAGAGTTGGTCTTCTTCCCCAATATTCTGAAAAAATCTCCTCACATTTGCAGAAACCACATGAAGGTTATTGCCCTAAGAATGCACCATCCATGATAGACTTTTTTGTCCACATTTTGAATTTTCATTTTTTTAAACTATCATAAGATCTCTTAAACTTAAGTATGCCAGTGAAGATTGATGGTGCCTTAATTTATCTCTTTGTCAGAATCATGTTGCTAAAGCTAGCAAAAACTTAGGTTATCTGTTCACCTTCAAATGAAGAGCCACCAGGTAGGATAAGGTAATTAAAATGTCAAACACTCAAAAAATTAACATTAAATGCATGATGCAAGACTATTTATTGCACATTTGAAGCTTTCATGATTAGTATGAGACTGCTGTCTCAGTGTAGTTATGATTAAAATTAAAAAGCAATTTTTAAAAAAGGGGCAGAATCAGGTACCTGCTGTAATTGGAGAAATAATGTATCCTGGAAGGTAGAGCAAATTCACAACTATCAAGAAGGTATATTCATTGCTTGTGTAAACACGACACCCTTTTGAGTTTTTATGAGTCACTTGAAACCATTCTGATAGGTGGCAGTATCCATTTGCCATCATGTCTGGCAAAAGGTACATAAATGCATAAAAAACCCAAACTGATGCACCAAAACACACCACCAGCAGCAATGTCCTTCTAGAAAAGAAGAAATTTTAAATGCACTGAAAATATATATGAGTTAATAAGTGTCCTATTATAATGACATCTATTTAACACTGATTGAAGTAGTTAATCTAAATCATTCATTATTTCTTACCGTAAAAATGGTTGTTTAAACAAATCTGCATTCAGAGACTTTGATGTTGTCTTTGTTGTTGGACAGTATATATCACATGTCAGTTTGTTAGCATGATTTTGCTCAGCAATTTTATCTAAGATCTGTTTTGCATCTTGTAGTCTGTCTGAAACACATGGGCTTATTTGCTGTATGGTAAAACACAAAAGGTAGCTGTTACAAAAGGTTTTCAAATATCGTAAAAGGCCAAGCATGAGTTCAAAGCGTATTTGAAATTTGGGTTCAGCATTGCAGCAAATTGTTACTAAAAAGTATGACTTAACCCAGATTCCAAAATTTTTTGAATGAGTAATTACAAAACCTGCAGCTGAAGTGAATTGAAGTCATTATTCAAATCTGTACCTTTAACAGCAAGAAATCTGACTGACTCATCACATATGTGGAGCAGTGGTATTGTCACCAAACACGGCAGGGCAGCCAAAAGTATCAGATATCTCCATCCCCACTGGTAGGGCATGACAAAAATTGCACAAAAGCATATGTACACACCTCCTAAAATTCAAGTTATTTTGTCTAAATCTTTCTACATAGAATATATCTTGTCTAAGAAGCATATGACAAGGACTAATAAGGGGGAAAAATTGTTTTTTGAAAACATTCAACTTTAAGAAAATCACCTATACACCAAAGTATATCCAGTAGCAGAAGGTTGAAAGCTCTTTTAGTTATAGGAACCATCTCAGCAGAATAGCATATTGAAACTCCATAGTTTGCTCCAATACAAAAACCTGGCATGGTTGGACGGGTCAGAATTTGAAATGAAAACACATGTTTATGTTACCTACTACCTTTTTAAAAATCGTAGATATAGTTCGATTACAACAAGTTTCATGAAAATTGTCCTCACCAGCTACTCCTCTGAGTATAAGAAACACTGGGTAGCTCCATGAAAAGGCTGAAGCAGTTGCGGCCACAGTGAATATGTAGTAAACTATTAACATGACCTTCTTTCTACCGTAGATGTCTGCCAACAATCCTACATTTTATAATTAAATGTTAAAAATACTTGAAGGGTTTGAACCACACTAAGCTTCATCGAAAATCTGTAATATTTTGTCTTGGCACAAGGCCAATGATTTTACGTGAACTTACCAGAAAGCCAGCTGCCAATAGCCATGAGGAGGAAAACAGTTCCAGGAACAGCTGCTTTCTGAGCCGCTGTTATGTTCCAGTCGCATGTCAGGTTAACTGAAATAAATACAGTTGATTTGTGTGTCATGCCCGGACTTGAACATTCAATAGATTATGAACTTAGATTAATGTGAGAGATCTCTGGTTGAACTAATTACCTTTTGTGAAATAGAGAGCATTACTTAAACCTGAGCTGAGTCGACTGATTATAAAATTGTAGATACATGATGAGACGTACGTGATATGAGACCAATAATCCAGATCTCGGCACTGTCAGCTGCAGACATCATGCCCATCGTTGCCACAACTTTCCAGTGGTATCTACCGTACCCTATCAGTTCGATACACTCTGATACAGTACATCTAGGAAGAAGGTAAATCGTTTCGATCAATTTTGTACACAAGAAGATAGAGACAAATTGAAATTTGTGGTGCACAGATCGTTGTTTACATTCATATCGTTGCTAACCTATTTGTTTCACCAGTTGCACTGTCTGTAGATGGTTGAGGGTTCTCTTCCTCCAGTTCAATGTCTTCATCAAATACTGCGTCTTCAGGCATCTCCTCATTTTGTATTAACCCGTTTTTGTCTACCATCCCTTGCAAATCTATAAGTAACAACGTTAGGTATATGATGTAGTAGCGATTGAACAATGAGTCATTAAGGGATAGATGTAGCGCATTCATTTTACAAAACTGAAGTTTTCGTGCAGTACCAAAATTTTGTCACAGACAATTTTATTGCTTTTTCTGAAGAAATGTCATAACCATTGACGAGCCAAAGCCGAGTAAGAACAATCGAGAAATAGTGGTAAACTGAAATGAAATAGATGCCGAAAAACTGATAAGCTAATTACGCTGGTGCTATCTTTAAAAACGAATATACAACCATGTGCAAGTAGACGCAGTACGAACTTCAAAGCAAGTAGCATACAAAATCATACTATACAAGACAACGTAAAGGACCAGTAAACGTTCCAATGAGCTCTCACTTCTCTACCTACCGTTACAGCTACTACTGTGTATATACATTATACAAGCTCAAAGATTATCATATAACGACTTTCTTTCGACTATATGGTGTAATGTACTCTGAGTTAACGGCTAATGCTCTCTGCAGGTATTTAATATTCATGTATATTGTATACAATGGTGAGTACATTACGCCATGAGATATAAGTAACTTAAATTCCAGTTAGAACTCAAAACTTTTAACAAAGGAAAGGTTGAAATTATGATACATGTAAACGATTGATTATTTCGATGATCTGAACTGTTATGTGAAAGGCAGTCAAATCTAAAATGCAACTAATACTGGCTTTGACGTCAGAACATAAGATTTGTCGGTCATTTCAGTTTTGTAAGTCGTAAAGTTGTAGTTTCTAGTTATTTAAGTTATTCAGAAGCTAAGTCTCCTCCACGACACACTTGAGTTGGTATCTTAACGTAGTAATCAATCTGCACGTGAAATTTAAAGAAAATGATTAATAACGTAATTATAATACTTGTCTAGGTTAGTGTAGGTTAGTCCCGCTGACGCCAAATGTTCAAGATACATCATACTAGATTGTTCTCGAATGGTATAATTTAACCATCCCACAGCTCAATATCATATTTTATTAAAGATTTAAGTGCTATCCGCGCCGGCTGATTGACGTTTTAATTTAATTGTGGCTGAAAGTTTAATTTTGTAGTTTAGCGAAGAAACAAACATGGAGGCTCCGGCAACTTTTATGGAACAACCCGCCATTTTCGTAGAGCGAACCTTGGCGATTATAAAACCTGATGCCATTGATCAGAGTGCTGCTATCCTTCGGTTTATTGAAGACCACGGATTTGCTATTCTCCAGGTATCGATACCTTCTTGTTGTCAGTAGGATTAAGTTTTAACTTTCTATCTAAATGAGTAAGAGAGCAAGTAGTGTTCTCTTAAGTCAGCTTAAAAGTTTAAATCGCAGCAACGCCGATTACACATGACGCCGGAGCAGTGTAGCGACTTCTACGCGGAACATTACGGCAAAATGTTCTTTCCCTCCCTTGTGTCCTTCATGAGCAGGTACGTTAGTTACCATGACAACCAGATTTTATAACCATGGTTACGATAGAAAGCTACCATTATCTTCGTATTAGAGTTATAATGGCCCACCTGTCGCATTTTTCCTGCAACTTGCTCTATTGCAAAAATTTCGACATAAAACTTGACGTCATGTAATTCCACTTTAAATATTGCAGTGGTCCTATCATTGCTATGGTGCTGGCTAAAGAGAACTCTATCTTGGAGTGGAGAGACTTGTTGGGACCCACCTCTTCTCATAGGGCCAGAGAAACACATCCAGAAAGGTATCGTATTTTCGTGTGAAACGTAAACTGAAAATTGTAAATTTTGAAATCGCGCGAAGCAGAAAATGCCTGGAAGAATATTAAAATCATCAAATGACACTACTGCTGTTAATGTTTTGTGTTTGACAGCTTACGAGCGATCTACGGGACTGATGACCAGAGAAACGCCGTGCACGGTTCAGACTCTCAGAAAGGAGCGGAGAGAGAAATTAGATTCTTCTTCCCTGACGGTAAGTGAACGGTTTTACTTTCTTCGTGGGCATAATCTCTACATATGTATAAGGAGTTACGTAGACAAGGATTCATTTAGCGGCTAAGTAAGTCTATATTATTGTTGTGTTGTGATTTTACTAAGCGCAAGGTAGAAGGTATCACAGATTTACAACTTTACAGGGTAGAAGGTATTACAAATCTACAACTTTACAAGGTAGAAGGTATCACAGATTTACAACTTTACAAGGTTATCATTTGTTATTTCTATTGGCTAGTTTGCCCGGTTCAGGTTGAATACTTAAGTCTTAACTAAACATCAATAAAAAACAAACAAACTTTTCGAAATCATCAAGTTGACGAACAACTTACAGAGTGCAGATTGTAAAATGATGAGAATTGAGATAAAACAAATTTGAAAATGCAGAATTCACTACTGCACGTATCGTCCTTGTACCCTTATACATCGATGTAACATGAAATGTTTTGAGAGCTTGTTGTTGTTGCCATTGCAACCGAGCTCTATCTGTATAATCCTCTATATCTTCTGTAGTTGGCTTTTCTGCAGTTAAAATTTTCTGTAATTCTAATCTACAAGATTCTCATATCTGCAGTGGGAGCTCTAAACATAGTGATTAGTTAAGTGTCGTCTGGTGTGTATAACGATGAATGACGGCGAAATTTAGCAAGTTAAGGACTTTGAGCTCCGAAAAGTTAGATATTAAATGAAATGCTAGATAAACTGCGCTGACTAAACAAACGGGAACGGCGAGAAATGCAGAGAATATTAGAAAATGGAGCAAAATAAGCGGGAGGATCGCGAGTTAGAGCATGCTACAAATACACAGAAAGAGAAACCTGGTAACCTGGTAACCTGTACAACTTATACTATATATTACACAAGTAACTACATACACTCGACAAAACAAAATGAACTTCCTATCCTGCGTTTATCTCCATTTATCTTCCGTCTTGATATGTTACCGTTGTGGAGTGAGTTAAATTACGTAACTGAACAGCGCTCTTCTCTCATGAGTCATGACTGAGGACTTACAATATGGTCGTGGTTAGTCTTTACATGCTAACATGATACCTTACACAATGTACCTAGTACCTTGTACAATGTACATAGTACCTTGCACAGTGTACATTGTTCCACACAGATCACATTGTACATTGTACTTTGTACTTTGTGGATTTCACAATGCAATTGTACATGTACAATTACAAGGTGACATCTACAATGTACAAATTTATTATACATTGTTCCATCAAAATTTCACTTTGTACATGTCAAATGTAAATTGTACATTGTACATTGTACATGTACATTGTACCTTGAACATATAAACTGTACATTGTACATGTTAAATTGTTCCTTGTATATGTCACATTGTACATTGTAAGAAAGAGCTGACTACAAATTATTTAGAACAACAGCCCGAGATAAACAAATGAACGATGTCTTATGAAATAAAACACATAACAGATGACTGATTTAGATATTCGTTGTGAAAGATATGAACTAACAGTTATATAAAATTCTGTCGTATTAATCAGACTGACATAAATGAGCCAATCAGGCCAAATATGCAGGTCAGTTTTTAATTAAAGAACAGCTCCAAGCATTGACTGAGGTTTATGTTTCATGTGTAATATAGGATACCGGACAAAATTAGAAAAGTTGTTGATGTAGGTACAAATTAGCGACGTCTATAAAACACTAGTAGCAATTTCAAAACTAAAAGCTTAAAAGTAGATTGACGATTGTGCAGAAAATGAAACATAATATTTAGCTTCTCTGTCTTTACGTGCAGCCAGTGTACTACATTATAATACTACATTAACATGCATTTCATTTATCTTACATGGTCAATGATAAGCGTATCTACTTCTATATACCATTAAATATACTTCAAATTTATCGCTATGATTTAAACTTATGCACTACGGTAGCTACAAGAGGAATTGTTCACAGTTCGAATCATTTTCTTTCTGTGGGTTGTTCTGGAATGTCTTCCAATTTTATAACTTAATTCCATTTATAGTTTTTACCGCTATAAATGAAAGATAGCTTGAAACTATACTTTTAATGAAGCATGACGGGAGTTTGATTGTACAGGGGCCGGGTTAGATTTTACTGCTAAAATAATTTCAATAAACTCCAGTACCTAGAGCCCGCACACCTGAAATTAAACATGCTTTCATATTTTTGTATTAAAACAGAAACAATTGATGGCAATAATGAAAGTGTTATCAGATAGAGGATTTTAAAGTTTCCTGCTACATTTAAGAACTAAAACAGATCTACTCTTCAAAAGTTTCCAAACGTCTAACTTCCCGTAATTCATGGCTTAAAGTTAAAGGTGGCTCACTTCTTTGTCGCACCATTTTTTGTTCCCTGAAAGGGACGACGGCTGCACTTGTTGTGTTGCAGTATTTTCCGCTGCAATCCTCCAAAAAGTTGTGCTTGAGGACTTTACTCTGCCCATACCTGGCCTATTTCTATTCATAGTTATTTCTGATGTTGTATTTTGATCGGATGTCAACCGAAGCAGCCTCGTTGATGAGATTCTGAGTGTGCAAAATAGTGTTTTTAAGTAAGAATCATAGAGCACCGGATTTATGACTGAATTGATTGGAAGAATGAAAATGGAGAATGTTGCATACCAATGTGAGGCATCTACAATCATGAAGTAGTGTAAGCCCGATACCACGATAAAAGGAACCCAGCAGAAGAAGTCTGTCAGAATAATCATCGTTAATTTTCGATGTAGAGAAGAATTTGTTTTTCTCTTTGCCAAACGCAGGGCACGCCTGGAAGAAATCGACTCCAAATTTATTAGGATATAGGATGACGTTATAACAACAAAACAGATGAAGTTCAGAATGAGGATCATAAGAGAGTAGAAAGCTTGAGGATCTTCTGGGGTGACAAAATACTTGAACAAGCAGACTCCGTCATTTCCATAGAAGTGTAATTTGACACTGTTAACTCCTCCATAGGTCTGAGAAAACATGTTTCGAACTAGACGCCTGACGGTCGACCATGGCAGATTAGGATCTCCTCTGAACTTTGAATAATATTCCTCTAAAATTGCAATGTGTTCTTGTTTTGAAGGAGCACCAACAAACAGCCTGATGCTTTTATCATAATAAAGTCCATTAACGAAGAAGTCCTCAAGCATGTCCAATAATGGAACATAAGCAATGGCAAATGAAGGAAGCAGAACCAGTAAAGTCAGTGCTATTGAAATTAATCTGGACAGCTTCTTGCCCATAGTACTTGGTCTAAATCTCCTTATAGTTATAACTCTACACAGACTGAGTACTACCATTGCAAACAAGGATATCTGAGATCCGGTGGAGCTGACCACGCCCATAGCGGCACAGTATCCACTGGTTAACCATTTAAATCTTTCTCTGCAGTATGTGTCTTTCAGTAGAACATTGACTATCGATAGAACAATCAGATATATTCCCACAAGCAGATCTCCGAATGAGATCAGGAGGATCATACATCGGTTCACGAGCTTAAATGGACATTCGAATTCATTTATCTTCGTCAGAGATTTGATGAATACAATGACATTTAAAAATGTTGCTGAAATGCCAATTATCCAAGAGACAATTGACAAAACTGGAGATTTTATAATAGGTTTAGCAGATGAACATTCGTCTGAAAAGTCTTCACAATCGTAGTGGCTATTATGAACACTGCTAAGTGGAATCATATGCCCACTTGTTTTACAGGTGAAATGATTTATACATTCAACTTCATCTGATCCATCCCCACAGTCATCAGCGAGATTACAGATTTTATCATATGTTACACAGTAACCGTTATTACAGGGAAATAGGTTGCTTACGTAATTTCCCTTTTTCCTTAAAGCAATTGTCAAGTAGTTGTTGTCACTCAAAGTGAAAACTCTATTTTCCTTTATGTTGTGACAAGAATCGAATTTTACTGATCGTCTTAGAATGCAAGAAGTTTCAGGACAGAAGCCATTGCAACTTAGGTAGACATAAAGTTCCCCATAAACGTGACTACAGAGAGAATGGTTGGCTGGTGAAATTGCAATGGTCATTGGCTGTGGAGCCACTCCGAAGGGTTTATCTGGTGATGTGAACGGTTTGGCTGAGTGGTTTCCAAGCGCAAAGTCTCCCTTGATAAGATTTTCAAGTCCCGGTAGATAGTGACCAATAAAAACACGTCCCATGTGCCTTGTCGCATCGCTATGAATCTTAGGTAAGTTTCTCGAGATTTCACAGATCCTGGCTTCTTTCTCACAACTACCAGATCTATCACATAAGTGTTCGTACTCTTCAAAATCTTTCGTTATGTTAGAACAAAGGAACACGTCCGAGCAAACAGAATCAGGGTCTTGAAATCTGCTGCTCCATCCTTCCCACATACTTTCCAAGAATCGTGATCTTCGTCTTTGCCATTCAAACAGTCTTCTACTCCATCTCCCACCAGTTAAGGTACCTGCA